>PVJA010003435.1:0-95667 GCA_004027025.1 Myocastor coypus | reverse complement strand
CCCCCCCCCCCCCAAAAAAAAAAGGTTCCGAAATGTGAGGCAGTGGTTTCCATGGCTCATGTAGATAGAACCTACTTGTGCTATGGTAGGAATCAGGGATGATGCCTGAGTCTGGTGATCTCAGCTGAGAAGAATGAAGCTGAACAACTGAGAGGAACAGGGCCTTTGAACCCGTACAAGGATGCTAAAACACCTTGCGTTAAAAATAGAGATCTCGAATCGCACTCAGGCAGGAGTCTCGGTTGCTGTCTCACTGCCTTCTTGCTTTTCGTTTCTTCACAACAACCATGGCAAGATTACTTCCTGAGCTTTCTCATCTGTAACAGGGTAGAAATGGTTTATTTGTTGTTGTTCAGGATGAGGAACAATGCCCAGCGGCAGGTTTAATGATACCAGTGGGGAGTGACATTCAGTGACAGGGAAAGATGAAGGCTGTGGGGAAGCAGAGGAGGCTGGGTTCACTAGGGTTAGGAGGGAAGTTATATTCTTCAGTAGACATCAAAGGCATCACATTTTTTTTGGCCAGCTCAAGGCAGGGTTGACCTGACCTGTGGTGCTGGGGATCAAACCACGGTCCCCTGTGCCTGCCTAAGCTTGCCTACTCAGGCGCTTTAGACCACTGAGCCATCTCACCAGCCCAAAGGCACCATACTTTCTGACACCATCTAATAGTAGAATATAGAGTGTGCTCCTCCATCCTCGATAGATTTGCAAGTACTTTATGTGGGTTACTTAATCTTGCAGTAACTATTCAACTCGTAGATTTTATTAGCTATGTCTTAATAATGCATGGCCTACAACAACAACAACTATTTCTTTGATCACAGTTCCTGTGAGGTGAGGCTGCTTGTGTGGCTTAGCTAGGGCAAGGCCCCTCTACGTCTATCAAGGAGACATCCCCAGTGACTGAGGTCCTTCTGAGGCTGTGCTGGTAGTGTGTCTCTTATGTGTTGAGTTACAGACCAGAGAGAGGGTCCAGTTCCTTGGTGCTGTTGGGCTCAGGGCTATTGCTGTGGCTCTTGTGCGGTGGGCAGCTGCCTGGGGTAGCTTACAGTATAGCAGCTGGCTTCACCAGAGTAAGAACCAGAGGGGCACTGTGAGCCATAGGCCTGTCACAGTTCTTTGTGACATGGCATCTATTATGGGTTAATGATCATGTCCCCTCCAAAATTCAGGCTTCAGTGTGAAGAAGTGAAACCTGGGGAGGCAAGTTGGCCCCGCATCCCTCCAGGGGCAAGGGCTCCAATGAGAGAGCTCGAGGTGGCCAGGAGCCCGCTGCTGCTCTGTCTCTTCTTCTCCTTGACGCTCGAGGTGAGAGGAGGAAAGAGTGACTGAACCTGGCAACACGTCAATCTGGGGCTTCCCAGGACTGTGAGAAATAAATGTCTGCTACTTACACATTGCACAGCCTGTGGTGTTCTGGTGGCACACACTAAGACCATCACACCTGCTGTTTTCTGCTACTTACGCATACTGTTGTTCTGTGCGCCACACTGTGAGTGCCAAGGGCCTAGAGAAACAACTCAGCACTGAAGCTGGTGTGCTTTTCCACCTGAGGCTCTTCCTCAAACTGCTGGCAGAGTGGCCCAATCATTGAGTCTTTCAGCTTCTACAAACAAGCCTCTACTAATGTTTCACATGCACGCATTCATTCTTACTCAATAATTAACAGCTGACCATCAAATAACAGACAATGCTGATGTTAAATGCTTTGGTTTATTTTAGCTATAGATACAATAGCAAGTCTTGCTTCTCAGATTGGATTTCAATGCTATCTCTGATGGGAAGACCCCTGTGCTCACAGGAGGACCCTCGATGGGCCCACATGAAGCCTTGCATTTCTACATTGGCTGCACTGCACTGGGCCCATTCAAGTCACTTCCTCTCCTTCCAAAGGTCTTGCCCAAGTTTACAGAAGATGGCCCTTACCCAAGATACGATGCTGTCAACTGCACAAAGGCTGTCATCTTGAACTTTCTGTCTATAAGGCAGATGATGGTGATTGCCTTGACCCCACCGGGCGCTTGGCTTTTGTAAGTGTCTGTCTCCCAGGGAAAAGGTGAACTCTGCAGTGGGACTGTTCCAGTCCTACTCTTATATCCCCAGGAACCAGCATAGTAGCCAGCATGTGGTAAGCACCCTCCAAAATGGATATTGAATGAATGAATGAATTTTCATTGTAAAAAAAATTGAAACACAAATTCTTGCTAATGTCTTGATAGAAATCCTTCAGTCTTTCTTCTCCCCATAAACATCCATGTCATCTGCACCATACCTGGAACCCTTCCTCTCTTTCTTCCAAATAACTCCACTCAGCATTTATCAGCCTTGCGTTTGGTATGTTCCATTTTAATAAAGCTCACGTCTTACCATGGTAAGCTCCTGGGAACCCATGGCCTAGCACAGAATTGAGGTCATGACTAACAAGGCATAGCTGTCACATGGCTCAGTGCTGTGGGATATAGCTTGACACTTTCAGTAGGTAGTGAGGAGAGCTGCCTGTGATAGCACTGCCCTCGGGTGGATGGGACCCTCAGGACCCTGCCTGGATCTAGAGGAGGTTTTCCTGAGACCCCTGGGCAGCCAGGACAGCTCACCACTCCAGAGCAATTCTTTTCTGCTTCCACTGGTAAGCAATTGTGGCATCCTTCACATTGCTCCCAGTTCGGCGAAGACAAAACTAAACTAAGTCCAAAACTCAAAACTATTGGAAGTCCAATGACAAATGAAGAATACCCACCAAATTTCATTAAAATGGACGAAATTCCTTCAATTGTTGAGTTATTAGCCCCCTAGAGTGTAGCTTCTGCATCAGTTGCTCCATACAAAATATAGTTGCTTCCTTTTTCTCATTGATTCATTAACAGAGAAAACCTAAGATTCTGGCTTTAAATTAAAATTATGATGATTTATAAATGGCTCAATTGTAGGTACAAAGGAAAGAAAGAAAACCAGACAGAGAAGCAGTAAGAAGGAATCAAGTAAAGTGAAGAATTCTGCTATGATCTCTGAAGAGGCAACTATCACCAGGAGAAAGGCACAAGAGTTGCATTCTGGGAAGGAGCCAACCCTGGGCCTCTGAGAGGAAGCCTTGGTGAGGTGCGTGCTAAGCGTGTGATGGCAGAACAGCCCCAGAGGGATTCTCAGTTGTCATAGTTAGCTGCAATGTGTGACAGCAAACAGATCTTCCAAACTGCAAAGATTTTAGTAGCTGAAGGAGGTTTGCTAAATAAGACTGGGTTGATGACTCTGGTCTGTCAGTGTACATTAGTCTGCACTGTCTCAACTATGCGTATAGGTGACAGGAGGCAGTACATTCCCTGCTCTTTCTCCTTTGATTCTCTTCCTTTCAAACTCCCTTTTCCTGGTCTTCTCTATTCCCAGTAAACGCCACCACCACCCACCCGCTGACTTAAGAGGAAAAATTAGGTACCTCTAGATCCATTCCCTTGTCTTTTCCCTCATATCTAACTGATTCATAGTGGTACCTTGGTCTCCCAAATGCACACCTGCTCCCCTCCCATTCCTGCTGCTTATTAGCCTAGCCCAAGCTATCTTGAACTTTCTGGGTGCTCTGGACAAGTGGACTTGTTTCTTGTTGATCTCGTTGCTATTCTTATCCCCCTATTCCCTACACTGTAATAGGTGACACCATTCCTCTGCTTCAATTCCACCAACCTGGGGACAGAGGCTATGAGAACACGGCCTTCCCTCATGTTGAGTACCAGGCACCAAAGGGTGCACTTGGCGACAGCACTGGCCAGCACCGGCTGTAGGGCAACTCCAGGTTGCCTGCTGACCCCAGAAGGGAGGCATTTCCAAGGGAAGGAGGTCATTTTTTGGATGTTATCTTTGCCAGAAAGGATCAGAATGAGAAGGTGAGATAAGGTTGCATTTTAGGGAATCAGGCAGGGAGACATAGGGATGAGTGGTGTGTGTGTGTGTGTGTGTGTGTGTGTGTGTGTGTGTGTGTAAGACCAGGCCTCTCCACCCTTTCCCATCATTTATTTCAAATCACTGCCTCTGGGAACACCTAGCCAGGCAGAACAATGTGAGGAAATTTGCATAGCATGTGTTTTCTGCACTCTGCCAAACATTTGGTTAACTCCAAGGAGTTGGTCCTGCTTCCAGTTTGATCTGGGCCTTCTCACAGGAGTCAGGGCTGTCTCGGCAGATGGAAAAGTAATTAAAAATTCTTTTTTTTTTGTCTTTTTGAGACAGGGTCTTGCTATGCAGTTGAGGCTGGTCTTGAGCTCACTTTTGTAGCCCAGGTTGGTCTTGAACTCACACCAATCCTCCTGCCTCAGCCTCCCAAGTGCTGGGATTACAGGCGTGAGCCACCACACCCAGCTAAGTAATTAAAAATTCTGATGTCCAAAATTAGGGGAAGAAAGGTGTGTTTAGAGCATAGTTTGTAGAGGTTCCTGTCCATAATCAGCTGGCTCTAAGAAAGGAAAAATGCCTTTTGGTGGGCAGAAGGCAGCAAAGAAATGAGGACGGATCACAGCTCTTTCTATTCCTCATATCTTATCCAGGCCCCTTAGGGTACAGAGCACACAGGTCTCTAAACCTAGAGCCTGTATCCTAGCATCACACCATGAATCAGCTCCAGCATCATGAATTCTAGATCCAGTCACTTTGGAAAACCCCCACCTAGAATTGCATAAGGTTTTGGGGGGACATTTTAGACACAAACTATAGCAGGACCAAGCTGTCAGTGGTTTCTCATGCCCAGCTCAGGAGTGGAATCTGAAATCTGAACTACTGTCTACCCACAGCAGGGTCCGGGGTCAGAAATGTTCAATAGCCAGCTCAAGCTGGAAGTGAGCTACTGGGATATTTGGGCTGAGGCCATCTTTAAAGTCTTGTTTGGGCTCCAGGTAATCATTGTTTCTGGGCCTGGTGTAAAAGAATAATTGTCTGAAAGTTAGACAAGCTGCATTACAAGACAAAGACTGATGCAAATTCAAAAGCAGCACACCTTGAAGATCTCATTCATGAATCAGAGAACCAATAATATGTTAAAACCTGCCCATACAACATTTGCAAATCTCTGTCTCTCTGTCTCCGTCCATCTCTCTCTCTCTCTGTTTCTGTCCATCTCTGTCTCTGTCTCTGTCTCTCTCTGTCTCTGTCTCTCTCTCTGTCTCTGTCTCTGTCTCTCTCTCTCAATAGATTTCTGGCTTCAACTCAACAGGACCTCATATCACCATCTATGGGGTATCTGTTCCCCTTGATTTGAATTTTCTTTTTAGTGGATAGCATTCTGTAAGTCATCCTCTGCTCCCAAAGAGCTGTAAAGTAACTCAGAACTAGAAAGTCGAGTTCATGGGCTTGGGAGATAGCTCAGTGACATAAGCACCTGCCTGGCAAGCACAAGGTTCTGAGTTTGATCTCTGGTACTGCAAAAAAAAAAAAAAAAAAAGAAGAAAAAGAAAAAGAGTCAAGTCCAGTAATACATAGAAAAAACAGTAATTTATTTTATCTATTTCCAGCATCCAGGTATAACTTCTGAGAATGGACATATTTAAGTCTGCAGGTAGGGTGCTTTGATGGCAGCTGCGTGTTCCTTATAACTAGAGGCGGACCTGGAGAGCCTGCTGCGGCCTTCCACTCCTATCTGTGGCTAGCACAAGTCTACGTTGAGGCCAACAATTGCAGCAAGTAGCCTGGTCTGTGCCAAGCATGGGTGCTTTCTGTAGATAATCTCACTGAGTACTCTCACATATCAGCTATGCTTGTCTTCAGTATATCAGCTCACACTTCATAGGGGTTTCAGTCCACAGTTGACCGGCTCCAAGGCAGGGGGAGACAGCTCAGGAGAAACAGTCCATGGCAGGGTAGGCGGGAAATAGCAAGCAGCATCCTCCCTGTCCCTTTGATTCCATTCAGGCTGCAAGCTTATTTCTTGGTGGCACCCACACACCCTTAGTCCACAGCCACACCCTCTTATCCAGTGTCACTGTGATCCAGCCGCCTCCCCAAAGCCCCACACATAACTGCATGAGGCTTTGGGTGGGGTACATTACATGCAAGTCAAAACATTCAGTATCTCTGATCAAATTCTTTTGAAACATTTTGAAAGTTCAGTACCCATGTTTTATCTGCAAAGTTGAGCTTCTACGGCCCACACAAGCTCACGGGGATCAATGAGATGATGGCAACACTCTTTCTACACTGCAAGCCTGTGCCTGGTAAGTGTTGTTATCAGGGGCCTGAAAGGCTCATGAACAGAGTCCTCCTTGGCGTCTAAGTAGATGGACGTTTCCATGGAGAGATGGGGTCTGGGTTTATCATGAGTCCAAGCCAACTTTTGGGGGCACTGCTAGACATAGCAGGGGCAGGATTGGGGTTACTAAAAAGCTCAGTGATCAAGATAAATACAATTTAATGTAATGAAAAAAATTAATGCCAAAAATTCATGGTGAGCATCACATCAAAAATTTCCACAAATACAGGATTGGTGTTTCTGAGTTTTTCTTTTGCCCTTAGCTCCACAGTGACTCAACCTGGCCAGGCTACCTGTCCATTTCCTGGAGGAGTTGACCGAAGGTCCCGGTTATGGATGTCCTCAAAGGCTTCCTGTGAAACGTTTCTTTTGCTATGCATTAGAATCATAAGTACAAGTAGAGCAATCACAATAAAGTTCAATGTTCTTTTCTATTCCTTTAAACAATGAACACTACATGCTGGTTAGCATGTGATAGCCCTCAGACTTTCGTAGAGAATACCACTGAGTAACCAGCACCCTCATGAACCAAAAGCGCACTGTGGGTGTGGCAGGTAACTCTCCCATGGGCCTGAACCCTCTTCCTGTCATGAGCTCAGCATGGTTCCTTGGTGGAAACTCTCCTGTGGCCATGGCTCTTGTCTTCTGGAGGGATGAATGCCTTTGACCTTGAGCACAGACCAGATTCATGTGAATTCTTGGCCCAACTTCAGGCTCAGCTTTTGATTAACACAGAGTATTAGCATAGAAAAGCAGGAGTAGCAGTTAATCACACTTCTGAGCTGGGCTGTGGTGGCGCATACCTATAATCCCAGCACTTGGGAGGCTGAGGCAGGAGGATTGGTGTGAGTTTGAGACTAGCCTGGGCTACAAAAAGTGAGCCCAAGGCCTGCCTGAATTGCATAGTGAGACCCTATCTCAAAAAGACAAAACAAAACAAAACAAAACAAAACAAAAACCACCCCCACACACCTCTATCTCTTCTTGTCTGTCCCCATCTGTCCTCTGTGGAAGGAATGGGTGGAACCACAGCCCTGGAGCCAGGACTACAGACTGTGCCACCTGCCCAACTGCTGCCACCAGGCAACCAGAGCCTGTGCCACTCTACCCTTTCTCCCCGGCTATTCTGCTGGGTGGTCCCTGGCTGTGCTTTGCATTGCATAGTAGAGGCCCAGGGTCAGCCTAGGGCAGCAAGACCACAGCAACTGGGGCCAGATCTGTGCAGCTGGGGTTGGTGCTGCTTAGGGAATCCTGGGGCTCTGTCTGCTAGGCTCTCCTGGAATGAGGGAGAAGACTCCACCAGGGAGCCTGGGGTTGGGGGAGAAAGGGAAGTGGTCAGTATTTCACCCAGGTACCCCGCATCGGGTTCAAGGTGTTTTCTTTTTTCAGCTGAAAACCCAAGGGCAGAAGGTGCCTGTTAGTGAGAAGAGGATGGCGTGGTCCCGGCACCGCAGGGAAAATGCAAATCCGCCTGCAACCTTGTTTGGTCTTCACCCACCTGCACTGGGGCTGGAGGAGCGTAAGCCCAGCCTCAGCTGGGCATCTTGGGACACAGGACGGGTTGTTTTTACTCAATATCTCCATTTGTAAAGTGAGACAGATCACATGATTTGCCTCATAGTGAAGTTGCAAGGATGAAACAGAAAACAAACAAAGGCCCTGCGACCCCAGCGCGTGATAACCACGAGGTGAACACCACACTGCTGGCTCTCATGCCATGGCTATAGTGTTGAGTCAGGAGGGGCTCCAGTGTCACCCATTGACTCCTCCCCTGATGGAATGAGGAAAGTTGTGGCTGCCTCCCAGTGTACGCACTGGCAGGGGTTTCAGCTTGCAGCACCAGGTGGCCTCTGGCTGTAATGCCCCTGCTGCCCCTTTGGCCCTATGCGCTTAGCAGGTGCCATCTGCCTGCTGTTAGAGTGGGCTGCCAATGGCCCGGGGTCATCCTCTACTCCTCAACTCCACCCCTGGCTGGGAGGCAGTGGAGAGATGTCTGCGGGTTGTGTTCTCCAGCCACTGCCCAGGTGGCCCCCAATGTTATGGTGTCCCTGGGCTCCAGCCCTCTTGCTTCAAGGAGAGACACCTACTGTGGGGCTGCTTCTACCCCAGAGCTCCTGGTGGGATCGCTGAGGTTCAACTTCAGAGCTCCCACACTATTGTCCTTCCCTTGTCCTTTCCAGCTTCCCTCAGTCCCCTTGAGGCATACTTTGGGGTCACTCCCTTGGTCATCCACTTGCTAGTGTCCACACCTTGGGCTGTCCTGCTAGGGAATCTCACCTGAGACTCCATGCCTTCAAGGTTTGGTTCTGCTGGTGTCTCCAGGAGGTCTCAGCCGAGGTGGAGCCCCAGGCCTCTCTCGGAGCCCTCTCAGCTTCTCAGACATATTTCCATCTTGTCACTCACCTGGGGCACTGAAATTACCTGGGAGCACCTTTACCCAATGCCACACCATGAGAGGCTTCACTTAAGGTGAGGATTCCCTGTTTTCTCTCTGTATCTCTGGCCCCAGCACAGGTGTTTATCATGTGGCAGGGACTCAAAGGGAGATTCAAATCGAGATTTTAATTAGGGCTGAGCACCACTCACTTTGTTTTAGAAAGAGAAGCATTTGAAAGGTGAGCTTTGCCAAGAAGACAGGTAGCATCTGACCCATCCCTCACATTTTCTCTTTCTTCCCCTCCAGGGCTGGCTGCTGAGAAATACTTATGAAGGGTAATTTGGCAGTGATGTTTGGCTAATGGAGACATGAGGCTTTGGGCCAGTCTGTTCTCCTATGGTTGTGTACGAGCAATCTCTTTAAAACTTAGATTTAGAGAGTTACACATGGAAGAAAAGACAGTGGTTAAAACATAAACTGTGTGTGTTTTCCTTGTGAAACAAAATCCTGAAGAAGGAAGTCTAGGGCTGATACTGTGGCTTTGTGATCCTCAAAGACCCAGCACCCATTTTCTTCCTTTTCTGCTGTGAGCTGTGTGTGACTCGTGTGCTTGTGGTTTGGGTCTAGAACAACCCTCGAGTCCCAAGTACTCATAGGTGGGGCTGAGGAGATGTTGGAGTTGCAGGCCTCTGGGAGGAGGTGAGGCCCAGGTAGAGGCGGGTCACTGCTGCACGGCCTAAGGCACGAATCTTCCTCGCAGCTCCTCCCTTCTCTCTTTCCTGGCTTCCTCTATGTGCCCATCTCTCCTCTGCCAGGACCCTTCTAGGTACCATCGGGTTGGCCAGGGACTGGTCACCTGGGGAGATGGGGAGAGTGACAACTGGGAGTCTCTTGCTTCCTGTCTTCAAGGGGCAGAGGGCACCTGGAGTGTGATGAGCAGTTTCTTTGGAGCCTTCTGCTCCAGGTTATGGGAAGGCTCTTGTGTTTCCATTCTTGGGATCTTCACAAGCTACTGCAGGATGTTCTCTGGTCTAGCCCAAGTGCTGCTTGTCAGGTTGCACTAAAAATATGTGTCTTGAACTTTTTGTCTTCACCGCAGAACACTTGACCTCAGCTAAACATGTCATAGAGACAAGGAGGCATCTGATAAGTTTAAAAACGG
The DNA here is from genome assembly GCA_004027025.1 of Myocastor coypus. Lineage (NCBI taxonomy): Eukaryota > Metazoa > Chordata > Mammalia > Rodentia > Myocastoridae > Myocastor > Myocastor coypus. The sequence goes on along the minus strand of PVJA010003435.1, from coordinate 85,899 downwards.
CAGAGAATTTCATCAGGAAACTCCTTTGCAGCGAATGGGCACAGAGAGTTTGCTTCTTAGGCATGCACTCCAGTGGCAGCTGAGCTGATGGCATCCCTGCCACATTCTTAGGAAGAGGAAGGAGTGCACGAAGGGATTGTAGCTACTCTTGAGGTGCTAGAAGCAAAGCACACTGCCCTTCCAAGAGCAAGGAATGCTGGGTAGCTGGGCAATGATTGTCTTGTTAGTTGTAGAAGTTGGCACATCATGCCACAAGGAGTCATGACTCCGGCTGTACCTCCCCCATGGTCTGGCTCCTGCTCCTCCTTTCCTGGGCTGTGCGCTCCGGCTTTCTGACCTGCCACCCTCCACTTGCCTTGCTCTCTTTTCATCCGTGCCTCTGCTATGTCTTCTCCACCAGCTTAGCCCGCTGGTCCTGTTCCTACTCTGGAGCTTTGGAGCAGAGCTACTTGAGTTCTGGGTCTCTACGGTGCAGAGAGGCCTCCCTGCCACTGGCTGGTCTTGTCCTGTGACCTTTGGGCACCTGAATTTGCATTGGAAGTGACAGAGGTCAAGCAGAGCCCAAGCCATTCCCACATTTCAAGGCACCTGGGATATTCAAAAGGAAGAAGTTCCCAAACATCAGTAGAATTCAATATTTACATAGGGTCACACCGGTGGGGTTGCCTTTCTGGGCTCCTATGTGGAAACTCAGTGGGAAGTAATGTCAGAAAGCATGAGCTGAGCCTTTTATGATGGTGAGATTTGGGCCAAAGGACTCTCTTGCTTACCCTGGGAGAAAGAAGGTTTCCTTTGCTTCCTTCAGTTTGGATTCTGGGAGACGTGCAAGACTTGAGAGTTTACTATATTATTTTTACTGCTTAAATTTTCTATAATGAAGTTTCAAAAAGGTGTGGGGGGATTGCGAGTTAGCTCAATTATTTAAAGCACCTGTTTGGGCAAACCACAGTAATCCCCAGCTCCACATGCTGGATCCACCCTTTTCTTTCTTTCTTTCTTTCATTTTATTATTATTATTATTATTATTATTATCATTATTATTATTATTTTTGAGACAGGGTCTCACTATACAGTTCAGGCTGGCCTTGAGTTCATTTTTGTAGCCCAGGCTGGTCTCACATCGATCCTTCTGCCTCAGCCTCCCAAGTGCTGGGATTACAGGTGTGCGCCACCATGTCTGGCTCTAGATTCACCCTTCAATCAGCCTGAGCCAACAACAATAATAATGAAAAAAAATCTTATAAAAAAGTCTGAAAATTACTTTAGTTAACAAACTTAGGAAAAAAACTTCAATGTAGCCAAATTACTGCTTTACTATGAAAGGACCTAAATAAACAAAGAAGTAAATAACTGGGGCAGGAACAAAATAGTGTTAAACATCTTTATTTTAAATCATTATATTTTTAATTTTTTTGAGATGGGGGTCTCACTGCATTGCCCATCCTTGCTGTGAGCTCAAACAATCGTTCGTCGGCCTCCAGAGCTGCAGGGTTCATTGCCATGTGGCACCATACTTGGTTTCATGGACTTTCAGGATGATTGTTCATCACGCACCCTGGCAGAACATGGAGCCTTCTCAGCCAAAGCTCTGACCAGACGTTTCCCTGAGCCAATCAAGAACAATCCTGTTCACCATCCTTTATGTCTCTATAAATCTGCATTTTGGAAGCTAGTTATGGAGCAAAGCTTCTTGCCTTGCCAAGACTTTCACCTTAATTATTTCACATAACCCTTTCAATATCCCCAATATTGGCTCCAATTCATGGGTAAAAAAAAATTGAGGACCAGAAACATCAGCACAGCTGTTCCTAGGTCTCACAGAATTGACCTGTGCCAGTGCCTGTGTTGGAACTGCGCGCCTCAGCTCCAGAGCTCAGGTTAGGTACTGCCTAACCTCAGACTCGGTCTGGAGTGTGTATTAGAGTTCACTAGAGGAGCAGAATCAATACAAAATACAGACAGGAACTTGTTGGGTAGGCATATAGGATCAAAGGGGGGCATTGTCCAATGAGCGAATGGTGGAATCAGAGGTGGAGGAATCCAAAACGGTAGCCTGCGCTGCAGAGCTGGCCATGATGGAGGTTGCAGTTGAAGGCTGAAGGCCTGGAAGTTTACTTGGAGTCATGGCGTAGTCCGTGTTAGAAAGCCAGAGAGTCTGCGATGGAAGGCTGGAGGAACTGCAGGCCAGCACCTGAAGGCAGTGGTGGAGCTTCCTGTTCTTTCCCTTTTTACTCCACCCAGGCTACAGGCCTCTTGTTTGGTACCGCCCACATCGATGGTCCGGTTTCCTGCCTCAGTTTGTGGCCTACCTGTCAGTCATCCACAGGGACACCAAGAGCTTTGCTAATCTGCTAGGCAATTCTTAGTCCAGTCAAGCTGACACATCACAGCCATCACAGAGAGAAGGTTACACCCCGGGGCTACCTTCTATACCTCCTAAGGAGCAGCTCCTGCTTGGGGTCTCCCTTGGGCTCCTTCTGCTGGAAGCTCACTCCTCCCCTCACTCACAATCTCAAGCACTTTCTCTAAACCTCTGCCTGTGTTCTCCCATTTCCTCCAGGTATTTGTGTATATTCCTGCGCACAGGGTCCTTGTCAGACAGAATTTCTACTACTTCTTAGCAGAGCTCAACGTCTTGCCTACAGAATGGGCTCAGTCCTTCCTGTTGATTGAAGAGAGTTTGCCTTCCACCTTGGGGCCAAGTCTTCAGCCTCAGTGTGTATGTACCTTGCTCATGCTGGTGTCCAGGGAGAATTGTGGTCAGCAAACCCTGCTGGGGAGTTGGGCAGCCACCAGGTCTTTGGGCCTTTACATATAAAAACTTTTGCAATGGTTTTGGGGGTAAAGATATTAAATTTCCAAATACAGAAGCTAAGAAGTTTTCCTTGCACAAGATAGGAAATACCTTATGGAAGGAAAATGAAATCCTGCCAAATCTTAAAAAATGTCTCAGCAAAGGCCCCATCAGAATGCTAAGGAGCCTGTCCAAGCCCAAGTGCTCCAGGTGGAAACTAACTTCCCAGTCTTTCTTACTGTGTGGAAGTGCCAAGTTCTCCTGGTGTGTGTGTGTGTGTGTGTGTGTGTGTGTGTGTGTGTGTGTCTGTGTGTACATCTTAAGGAAAGAAAGCTTTTGTGTTTCTGATGAAGAAACAACTCAGATATTTGTAACAGGATCTCCAGAGAGTGGCTAACAATACCAGGGGTTCCCAGGATACATCAGTGACAACTTGGGGGCAAAGCGAGGGCCAGTGGGGTGGTGGCTTTTGATAAACCAGAAGTATAGGTGCCAGGACCCAAACTGTCTGCGCTTCCTGTTGGCACTCACCAGCTGGATGCATTTCTTACCTCGCCAGGGCTCTGTTATCCCCCGTGGGCCGAGGTGCCTCCCTTCCTTACCTCCCACACAAGACCTTTCTGACCCTTGGTCCTGCCTGTGGGCATGGGGTCGTCCTGTCAGCTTCCTCAGGGCCTGCACTTGAGACCTGCAATCTGCTAGTGTGATAATGGGGACGCATGTGTTTCCCCTACTCAGGTAACAACTGTGTTGCCCCCGAGCCCCCCAGATGCAGACATAGTCAAGTGAGAAGGCTGAAGAAGGGGCCAGAGCTTGAAGATAGCATCAGGGTTTGTGGTAAAGCCTTCTTGAGATTGTTTTTGTTTCACAAAAAACAAAGAGCCAGCCAACCTACTAACCAAGTGGAAACTGCTCTGCAAGTTCAAGTACAACTTGTGGTTCACTTTGTCTCAGGAGGTATTTGCCCTGCTGGACGGAATAGTATACAGCAAGGCCTTTTCCAGTACGAGTGTTGTACAGCACATGTGATTATTTTGGGAGTGGGGGTTGGAGGCTGATGATGTACATAAATAAGAAAATAGGTTAAAAATACTATCTTCTTGCCACCAGCAAAACCCAGACAAGATGCCCACCTCTCTGTCTCCTTGGCAACTAGAATTCCTCACTGATAGCACTCTACAGAGGAGATGAAGGGACCACAATATCTGAATCCTCACCCAGCCCCAGCTGTTCCCTCTTAGGAGTCCATGGTTATCTACACAAGGGAAGAGTACGCGACCCAAGCTCTCTCCAACAGGATGTTTATCCCTTCCTCCTTAGCTTCCTTCTGACTGAATGTTGTGAGTCCCAGCCTGGAAATTTCCTTTTGCTTGCTTTCCCAGAGCCAGCCTTGCCTACTCTTCCTCCTCCTCCTCCTTGCTTTTAATCTCAAGGTGTAAAGTGCCCCACAGAGCAGTTGATCCCATTTGCTAGGGAGGAAGGAGAAAGAGCCCCTCCCACGGAAAAGAACTGCTTTCTGCCTTCTTTCTACCTCCCCAGTGTTAACTATGGTCAACTACATCAAGATTCCCCCTCTGTCTTCATGAGGAGGCTTGATTGTTCCCTAGAGTGCAACAGAAACAAGGCAAATACACCCAAGTCTTTTCTTGCCCAAGGCAGACATCACTAATCAACTGTGGTTTTCCACTAAGCCCTGAGGAGGGCTGCATCCTGGCAGGCTGATTGGTTTGACTTGTCCTGCAGAACATCACAGCTGCTGCTGTTTTGTTCCCAAAGAGCCCATCATCCGTGAAGGAGGGTGGGCTAGGCTGTGCTGGAGCGGGGAGCTCTCCTGTTGGCCATAGCTTAACCAGGCACAGAGGCAGGGATGGTGGAAAACAAAGCTGAATCTTACCATTCCTGAGAGCTTAGCCTCAAGGCCAGAGGCCGGGCCTGGCTTACCTGCTGTGGGCACAAACGTGGCCTCTCCATTAACCTCTCTCTTGAGTAGGAGACTGTGGGATCCCATGGGGTAGAGTAGTCTTGCTGCCTGGAGGGGAACCAGCCTTGCCTTATGGAAGAAGGAAGGAAGGCATAAGGAAGAGGAGGAAGTGTGGCAGAGGCTGGGCACAGCCTGGCACTGAGACCCTGCAGAGCACACATGTTCTCCTTGTCTGCGGCTGGCGTGCAGGCACGACTAGAGCATCCGGGCAGGGCCATCTGTCCAAATCCAATCACAGCTGAACCTGTGCCTTTGGTGGGGGAATTGTGGCCAGTCCCTGGCCTTCCGAGTCAGTCTCCTGTGCTTTCCTGACCATTTCAACTGTCTCTGTGTGGGAGTCTGGACCCACACGTTCCTTCTTGGGTCAGGGTGAACCATCTGGGGCTGTTAGGTATAGACGGAGGGGAGTCTGCAGTGTGCATTGGATGCCCAGATATGTTGGCTTAAAGCAGCGGCTTCGCAGCAGGGTGAATACAACCAGCGCCCAAGACCAAGCTGAGCCAGGATCTGTCCACTTTTACTGGGGTGCCAGCAAATGGGTGAACACATTCAGACCAGAGTGCAGAAGGAAAGGTATCTCAGGGATGGCAGCTCTTCCTAGGCACTGGTTCTGAGTTCCTTGCTGCACTGAGCTAGGGCTTGCTGAGTGAGTTCTACTTTTTGAAAAGCAACTTTATTGAGATTTAACTCACAGATAATAAAGTTCACTTGTCAAACATGCATATTTTAGTGATTTTCACTATATTCATAGCTGTGTACTTAATACTACTATTTAATTAGAGAGTAATTTTAGCAGGCCAATGAGAAGCCTTGTACCACTGTACCCCTGTGGTCCCTGGAAACCATGATCTATTATCTCTCTAGAGTTTTTCAGATGTGGACACATGTTATGGTTTACGTTTAGTTGTCCCCCCAAAGCCTCATGTAGCCATTGGGCGGGGACTTCTATAGATTGAGACTTGACTCACTAGTCACTGGGATTATGTGTTTTAGTACTGATGGGATTATTGGTCTGAGCAGGTCTGGGACTATGGGTGTGGTCTAGGGTGGATATACTAAGGCAGAGAGCCTGAATATAGTATAGAGAGAGACAGAGACACAGACTAGAGCTGTTGCTCTGCTGTCCTACTTGGGTGGCTACCTCTGCCAACACTTTGTTGCTGTTCCACAGCCATGAAATGGATGCTCTCTGTCCTGTTCCACTCAGCCTTGGGCCAGCTGAATATGGACTGAAATCTCCACGAACTGTGAGCTAATAAACCTTTCCTTCCTTCATTCTGAGTGTTGGGTATTTGTCCCAGCAACGAGTAAAAAGTAACTAAGACAACACATCATATGGTTCCAACATGTGGCTCATTTCAAGAGTCATCCACGTGGTCTGTCTTGGTTACTTGTCACTCATTGTTGGGACAAAATGCTTAACACCTAACATAATTCCTTAACAAAATTAAGGAAGGGAAGGTTTAATTAGCTCACAGTTTGTGGAGGTTTCAGTCCATTCTTGGCTGGCTCCAAGGCAGAATGGCTTGTGACAGAAGGCAGCCATTCATGGCGGGGGGAAACAGCAAAACCAACCAGAGTAGAAGAGGCAGAGCAGCAGAGAGCAGGTCCCTGTCCCCCACCCCTCCTATTGCAGGTCATCATCCAAGGCAGGTGTAGCACTCATACCTAGAATAGCAGCAGCATTCACACTCGCAACCCCAGCACTGGACCATGAATGAAGCACAAACACTAGAAGTCTGCCCCATTGCAGCATGAGGCTTTGAGGGGACAACTACCCATGAACTGTGACATCATCCCACGTGTACCGGGACTTCTTTCCTTTCTGTGGTGTAATAATGTTCCATTTTACAGTTCTCTCACCTTGTATTCACCTCGTCCACCAGGGTGCACTGGGGTCTTTCTGCGTTGCAGCTATGGTGGTAATTTGCACAATTTTCCATATGATAATTTTGGATGAATGTGCTATTTTCTGTCTCCCTTGTGGACACTTAGGGGGTGGAATCACCAGGTGGTTTTGAGGAACTGCCACACTGATTCCACAGCAGCTACCCACTTGGTGCTCTTAAGGACTACACAGAAGCGTTCAGCATCTGTGTCCTTAACCACACTCATTATTGTCTACCACTTTTAAATTTATTTATTTTGCAGTGCTGGGGATTGAACTCAGGACCCAACACTTGCCAGGCAAGCACTTATTCTACTGAGCTATCTCCCTGGCCCTTGTCTATCATTTTTATTATAACTGTTTTAGTGGTAAAATGATAACTTGTGGTTTTCATTTACATTTAGTTAAACTGCGATGTTAAGTCCTTATTGGCCATTGGCATGTGTAAAATGTCATTGTATATCCTTTACCCTGTCATAATTGTGTTGTCATTTTATTGTTGAGTTGCAACAGTGGATCCTGCTCCCTTACCGCTATTTTTTGTCCTTTCTCTCATGGTTTAGGTTGACTTTTCCTTTGATTCTACTAATTCAATTCTATTATTGACATTTCTAGGTTCTGGATACTACCTACGTATGCTCTGGAACATCTGAAAATTATCAAGTCACAAACGTGAGAGCAGAGAACACGTACTTATTGTGTATCCCTCATGTGTCATCCCTCTTCCCCACAACTGAGCAGAGATGTATGTTATTGGTCCTGTTTTTAAAAACATTTACTTATACGGTACAGTTCACTGTGTAGCTCAGATGCACAGTGATCCTCTCATCTCAGCATCCCAAGTGCTGGGATTACAGTTGTATATCACTATGTCCAGTTTCAGTGGCCTGCATAGTGTGCCCAGGATTCTGGGGCTGGTATAGTTTGTGGAACTGGAGATCGAACCCAAGTCCTCGTGCTTGCCAGGCAGGTGCTTAGATCACTGAGCTATCTCCCTGGCCCTATTAGTCCCATTTGACAGTAAGAAAACAGAAGCTCAAAAACAAGAAGGGGTTATGGCCAAAGCCCATCACCTGGTAAAAGTGCAAAAGGGGCTTCGGCTCCTGCGATCCTGAGGTCCTTGCTCCTCATTCTGCAGCTCATGGGTTGTTCTTGCTCAGATGAACTGACACTAGATGCTTCCGACTTATAAGCATGAATCACTGAGACCAAAGAGACAATCCGGGTCTGGCCTCAGAGACAGCAAAGTTCACCTCCATGGGAATGGGTGGGGCTTGTGCGGCTTTGGGAGCCTGGCCTGGACATGCAAGCTCTGTAGTGGGTGCTGTGTCTGCGCTTCCTTTGTACCAGGTGGGGGTGGCCCCACGTACCCCTCTTGGTGCCTTGGCCTCAGCACTGACACTGTTGCAGATGAAACAGCCTGGGGTTCCTCCTGAGATGGGCACAGACACTACAGGAAGGAGAGGGCCTTGGGTGATGTGGTGGGACAAGGGCCAGCTGTGGGTGGTGGGAGCCAGGAGCTTGGATTCCGTGGGGTCTTGGGATTGCTGCTCAAAATGAGGTCCTTCATTTCAGCCTCCCTTCGTCACCCCCTTTGTTGCTCACAGATAAAGAATCAGACCACAGGATATGGGTGTGAGGGAGGCACCAAGAGAGACACGCAGGCAGGCTTTCCTGGGGCTCCCGGGTTGGCAGGAAGCCCTGGGCTGGGTGAGGACATCTCATCCCACCATGAGATGCAGTTCCCTTCCTGCCTGAGATGCCCATCCGCTGGCAGCCACCTTTGGGTCAACAGAGGTCAGCAGGACAGAAGGTGTGGACAGCTGGTGCTGCACTCTCAGCGGGGCCTTCTGAGGAAGAGTGAAAGGCTCCATGTGCCCTCCACATACATGTGGGTCTCCCCAGTTCTGTGGCCCTTACCAGGGTGTGCAGGGGGCTGGGGCTGCTGGGGCCTGGGCCCTAGTGCAATGGGGGAGCGGGGGTCACCTGAGAGGCCGCTGGGGCCTGTGCTGATGGCACTCTGAGGTCAGATACCTTTGCTACACACTTACCACAGCTGTGGTGAGCCCAGGTCCCAAGTCTGGGTCTCTGAAGGCCACCTGCAGTCCTGGCTCCACAGTCAGGAGGTAACTGTGGTAGGGAAGAGGCCTGTAGATCGATGGACTCTGGATCTGGGGGTCTCCCATCTGAGGAGAAGGCCAGATGATCTGTTCTTCTGGAAAGGTGAGCCAAATCCAGGCCTGGGAACTATCCAGGAGAAACTGAGGCTGGAAGTTAAAGAGTTATCATAAGTGCATTTTATTCTGTTTTCCTGGAAAATCTAGGAATCATATTCTGGTTCTCTCCCCCTCCCATAGTAGGGTTAAGCCCCACACTTAGAATGGAGCTTCGTCCCCACCCCTTTCTCTTTCTATGATTTTTAAGTCTGAGGCAGTGTCTTGCTAAGTCCCTGAGTTTACTGGGCAGACCTCGAACCTGCAGCCTCTGGTCTCCTGCCTGCGGGCTAGGCTGTGTGTGCCCTCATCTCTCCCCATCCATGCCTGACCTCTGAGTTGTTTGCTGTGAGCTAAATGAGGTTTAGCTTCCTCTGGGACAAGGATACTCTGGTTTCCTGTGTGACATAGACACTGGTCCCTGACTCACTGACTGAGAGGCTCCCTCCTGGGCACAATTGCATTTGGGGGACTGGAGTGGGGACACAGAGGCTGCTTGCTGAGCCGTAAGTGACAACATGTTAGGCTTTGACCCAGGGGCCTGCCCGTGTGTGGTGGCCCCAGTGCGCAGCGCATTTCGACTGTGTGTGCACATGCCCTTTCCCTTTGCTTTGATGAAGGAAGAAGAGGTCCCGGGCAGGGCTGGGAGATTCCTGCTGCATCCGGCACCGGATGGGGTAGTTCTTTTGAGCTGGCATTGTGTGGTGAGGAGAATCTGAGCTCCAGGGAGATGTGTTCACCTCCAACAGCCCCCGGGATCATGAGGACAGCACAGCAGCCTTCACCAATTGCGCTGCGGGAAGTGGCTCGAAGGGTCCCTTTTGGACTCTAAAGCCATCACTGACCTTGGGACCTAGACGAGTGTCCATGTACAGCACGCGTGTTCCTGTGAGGTGGGCGCTGCCTGCAGGGCTGTGTGGAGGGTCCTGCCAGGGACGGCGGCTGGCTGCCCACTCCACTTCCTCCGAGCCTCCGTCTTCCGCAGTCTTCTGTGCGGCATTCCACCATGAGATGCAGATCCCAGGCTGTGGGAGTCGGCGGGAGAGCCTGCAGGGAAGGACTTGCTTTTTGGAAAGAAGAAAACTCTCCTACCATGTGTGAAAAGTATAGGAAATTTAAATTTCAGTGCCCATAAGTAAAATTTTATCAGAATGCAACTACACATGCCTGGGTAGCTCTTGTCGCACACATCAGCAGCCATGGGCAGTGGAGGCAGAGACCATAAGGTCTTTGAACCCAAGATATTTTACTCTCTGACTTGTCACACAAAAAAAGCTAGAGGATCAGCACACATTTCACCCCCTATTCTGGATTGGAACCCAGAGCTTTTGCTTTAGCTATATCCTCAGCCCTTTTAAAATTTTTTTATTTTGTACCAGGGCCTTAGAAGTCCCTCAGTTGCCCAAGTTAGGCTCAAACTGGGGCTTGTCCTGTCTCAGCCTGCCACAGGGCTTGGATTATAGGTGCTGACACGTGAGTAGTGACCTCAAAATGGGGTCAGTATGCAAGCCTGTCCAGGATCACACTACAGCGCAGATCCTGACAGGGAGGGTCTGGGGACAGGACTTGGGTGAGTGGGTGCCCAGGCCGACTTCTGCCCTTCTGCCATGGGTCTCATTCTGGTCATGCCCTGCTGTCAGAGCTTCTCCTAGGTGCAGTCTACAGATAGAGTCCAGCTGCTGGTGCTTTCAGCCTGTCATGTGACTCTGTGCCCAGCCTGTGTAGACCAGAGCTCACCCCGTCGACTCCCATGCATCGTCAGTGGTCACCAGGTTCTCCGTGGAGCAGGGAGCATCCCCAGCTGAAGTCTCAGAGGCGAATTTGCTGTCTGTATTGTTTTGGGGCCCTCCCAGTTGGCTTCATGCAGGGACTACCACTGCTAGAGGTCACCAGCAGGTTGAGTGGCCCTGGAAGATTCTGGAAGGCCACAACCCCAAGGGTGCCTCCTTTCCCTCAGAGCAGTCATCCAGGGCTGAGGCCCAGTGCTGTGTGTGTTCTGGCCTCCTCTGTGAGGTGCACAGTGATGCTTAGATGTGACTGACTCAGTGTGCAGCGATGGCCACCCTCCCAGGGCTTTAGCTGGAAGGTTCAGGAGCCTCTCCTGTGCTGCTTGACACACACACTTCCCTGTGTTTCCCCAGTGAGCTTTCACCTCTTTTATGGAACACCTGTTCCTCCAGGAGGCAAGTCAAGAGCACCTTGGGCCAGCAGCCTTTCCGCTTGCTCCAGCGAGGGAGTGACAGCGTCCTTTGAGTGCAGGGATTGGGCCTGGTGTGCTAGTGGCCCTGTGTGTCGCACCTGGGTCCAGTTCAGGGCCTGGCGTCCTCCTCCTGCACCAGGGAGTTCCAGCGCCTCCTCTGATTCCCAGCACTGTTGTGCTGTGCCCGGGTCTTGCCTGGTGGTCCTCAGCCCTGGCCGCGGCAGTGGAGGAAGGCACAGCCTTGAACTGGTTTTTTTATCCCCAGTGACACAGAACGGGCTGGGCCTTTGTCCTGACCTGAGGGGAGAAAAGAAGAGAAAAACCAGGGCTTGGAAAAAATTCCAGGAGAGCATTTCGGAGTCAGAAGTCACTTCCCAGGCACTTGTGCATATGGTCCCCGACCGGTGGGCAACATCATAGTCCTCAACTGCAAAACTCTAAAGCAGAAAACTGCAGTGTATTGGACAAGCATCCGTGGTGTTTCTTTTCTTTTTCTTTCCTTTCCTTTTTCATATTGTGCAGCTGGGAAAACAGATACAGAGGGCTTTAAGGGATCTGGGGTGACAGGTGAGGCACCGCAGAGCCACTGTCCCCTGACTCCTCATGTTAGCGCAGCTTGGGTCTGCCCTGGATGGCATCCCCACTTCACGGATGTGTTAATTTTATGAGTGCTTGTTTTTGACCCCGCAGAGTGGCAGTGGTTTAGGCAGTGTGCTGGGAAAATGTGCTAATTGCAAGCTCTAATTTTCTTCCATCTTAAATACTGCACTTTAGTACTGACAGAGAGAGAGAGAGAGAGAGAGAGAGAGAGAGAGAGAGAGACAACTGGATTAGTGGAGCTGGAGGAGCTGCAGTGCCCGTCTGCTGGGGTGCTGGGGAGTGGAGCAGAGGGGGCCGAGGGGAAGGGATGGGCCTTTTGGGAAGGAAGTGGGGCTTCAGTGAGGCAGGTGGGTGGGGTGGTTGGAGGAGGGGGAGGCTCAGGAAGGGGCATTTGTCCCCTGCTGAGCAAGCCTGCTCCTCCGTGTTGGTGTCCTGAGACCACATGGTAAGGAGGAATTGTGTGATCTTCTGATCTTGTGGTCTTATTCCTTACCTATCTGCAGATGCTTGGTATCAACAGTGCTGGGTGGGCCAGATGGCCTGGGAAGCCTCATGGACGGCTCTAGATCCTGCCCTGGAAGAGCTTTAAAGAGGCTGTACAGCAAAGAGGTGCCCTCCTCTCGGGCTGCAGGTCAGTGCAAGGGACCCAGAAAAAGGAGAATGTGGGGTCAGTGGTGCTCTCACCCTCTGTGCTCACTCAGGATCAGGAGGGGTGTGGTCATGAAAGGAGACACAAGGACAGAGTCGCTACTAAGGAAGCCTGAGGCGGGCAGAGGTGAGAGCGCCACTCTCCCCTGTGGTTTCCTGCCCAGTTCTCCATCAGCCTTGACTTTGACGTCAAGAAGGCCACCTGGACCTGAATGGGAAGGGTGGAACCCTGGCTGCAAGGGAGGAAGGGAGGGAGGGAGGGAGTCTCCATAGGTCATGCCTCACCCTCACGCAAGGCAAAGCGCCACTCCGTCCGGGCTTTCAGAGCCCCAGGCACCCCGGCCATCCTTGGCCGAGGTGCTGGAGCCTGCCTGAGCCCACAGTGACCCTTTCCTCACCTGGGCACTGCAGGAGCCCTTAGCTGAAGAAAAGGCTGGAAGGGAAGGAGCTGGTGGGGGCTAGGTCAGTGGATGAGGGTCAGCTTCTGGCTGACAAGGGATCCCAAAAGGGTCACTGAGGAGGTGGCACTTGGGCTGGGCCTTGGAGGAAGTGGTGGGGGCATCAGGGCCAGCACTGCAGGGCCATCTGAGGCAGAGACCCAGGGCCGGGAAGTGAGGGAGACTCTGGAGAGCCTGTCAGCAGCCAGTTCGGAATGCAGAGGAGACCCCTGCAGCTTCTGCAGCCACTTTCCCCAGAGTGGGGACTTGGGAGGGCAAGAGGGCAAGCACCACGTGCGTGCCGGGGCTGGTGAGGAGAGGGGACTCTGCCCTTCCCTCTGCCCTGTGCCTGCTTTCCTTTTTGGTCACAGCTGGAACAACAGAGGCCTCAGGCCTTCTCCCTGGAAGTGCCCTGGGGCTCAGATTTACGGTTGCAGTGAGGAGGCCTGGGCTGTACCTGTAGTGCCTAGCAGACCCCTCATTCTCGAGGGCACAAATGCATCTGGGTGACTGTGTTGTATCCCTTGGGCTGTGGTGCTGCTGTGGCAGTGCAGAGGGAGGTGAGACTGAGGATCTCACCTGGGAGCCCTGCTCAGGACACAGAGCCAGGCTGCTGGGCCAGCAAGCCCAGTGACATTTCTTTGCTTGCAAGGCTGAGATTTCTTAGGAAGCCAAAGGGGTCACATGGACACTGCCTCCCTTCCTCTCTGTCCCCTTGTAGGGCCTGGATATGGCGAGGGTATTTCCTGTACTCCCCGCCTCTCCCTGTTGCTTCCAGTAACTCTGGCAGGGTGACTGAGGCCAACCTGGTGGCAGAGAAGGCTGCTTCTGACCATCTCGCTGTCCTATGTGATGGTACCTGCGTCACTTTCCTCAGTAGGGGTTGGGGCAGCTCGGACCTGGAGCCAGCTGTGTTTATTAGAGAGCCTTCGTTCTCCCCTTCTAGGACAGGAAGCTCATTAGTGCAGGCACACATAATCGACCCTTGGCTCAGAGTCTGAAAAGTCCCTCGAGAAAAAGAATATTTAAAGGGGGTGCAATCAGGGCGTAGCCTAATGCAGGGTAGTGGAGCTGCCAAGTCCGCTAGGTCCCAGGCAGGCCACATTCCCAGCATGCCAAGGTTCCCACGGATGAAGGGTGGGCCACCTCATGACCAGAAACACAAGGAAATGCCGGGACAAAGTACAACGCAATGTGGCCAAGGGGCCACGGGGTCAGATGGTGTGGGCTGAGGTCTGAGGCAGCCACTTACTGCCCATGCGATGCTGGGAAAGTTCTCAAGCATCAGCTTCTTGATCTTTTGAGCAGCAGTAGTGAGAACACCACAGACTATGGCTGCAGTGCGAGACAGATGCCGTGAGGAAGGCGGCGACTGCTAGCTGCTGTCGTCTGTGGCAGCTTCACCTGGTCCTGTCCTGTCCCATGCTGAGTCAGTGCTCGCTGTGTGCCATATGGGACTCGAGATGTGTGAAGGAGGACCTCCTTGTCCTTGTGGAGGCCACATTCAGTGGAGGGGACACACTGCACACCAGTGACTGCGTGACAATAGGGACAGAAGTGCGTCTCAGGCTTCATGGGCAGGGCAGAGGGGTCTAATGCCAGCTGACAGTGGTGATGGTGGCCACACAGGCAGGGTAGCAGAGCTGGGGTACTCACAGTAGTGACAGCCATGTGTTTGGGAAGGGAGCAGCGACAGATGATGGAGATATTGGCTGTGGCGTTGCTGAGGACGTGAGCAGGATATGGTGGGGACAGGAGTGGAGGCAGCATGAGGGGTGTGGCAGCGGGTGGATGGCGTTGATGATGGTGACAGGGAGGCTGATGGTCATGGAGACCACGATGGCTGTGGTGGTAGTGGTGGTGTATCGTGGGCACAGGGGTCATGGTGGTAATTGTGGTCGTAATGATAACAGCTGAGATGCTTGTGAGCAGACTGTGGTCCAGATGGTACAGTGTTACGGTAGTGCCGCTGCTACTGCTGCTGTTGGTGATGGTGGTGGTGGTGGTGGCCTTAGTGGTACTGCTGGTAGTGGAGGTAGTGGTAGTGGTGCTGCTGCTGCACAGTTCCAAGGACCACCCTGCTCTCATCCTGTGTCCCCTCCTCCGCCAGCTCCCAGGGGATGAACAGGAAGGGGGAGGGACAGCAGCTCCCTCCTGAGCCTGAAGGGCAGCCCATCGTGTCCCAGTCCTCCTGGAGGGCCGGGCCACTAGGGCTGTGGTGTGCCATGTGCAGAGAGATCTGTGACCCAGGCACTGTCCAGGTGCAGAGCACAGCCAGACCTGCGCAGCCTTTCTGTGAGCGGGAGGTGCAGGTGCCTGTCCCCTCCCTCAGCCTGCCACGCTCTGGGGGCCTGGTGCAGGGTGCTGTGGTTGGGGCATCCAGGCTGGGTCAGTTTCGCTTCTGCTCCACCCCAAGCTGCCCACACCGCTCTGCTGGGCGTATTCTCTTCTGCTCTGTGTCTCTGTTGCCCTTCGCATCAGAATGCAACTCGCCCCGGTGGCTCCGGCGCCCCTGCGCCGTCCTCCCTCCGTAAGGAAGTGGATGCCTGCCATTCCAGCCTCACTGGAGGCTGAGGCAGGAGGGTCACAAGCGTAAGACCAGCCTGGCCCACCCTCGAGACTGCCTCAAACTAAAATGTAAAAATGCCTGGAGGGCCAGGGTGCGGCACAGGGCAGAGTCCTCACCCAGCGCCAGAAGAAAAATAAAAGACAATTGCTCTGTGTGTTAGTATTTCAAAATATTTTTATTAGTTCATTTGCTACCTTCATTTTTGTCACACTACACTTGGTTCCACAGAGTACGGAAGAGACAATGTGAAGACGTCACTCTGGCTCTAAGCTCAGGATCAGGCCTGGCAGCTGAGCTGCAGTGAGCCACGAGCCCTAAGATCACTGGCTTTGGTAGCGGTGGCTTCCTGAGTCTCTGGTCCACAGCTGTGTGGCGGGGCAGGAAGCAGGCAGCCTCCTGAGGACCCTGCTAGCCTCCGATGTGCACTGTGGGGAGGGGGAGGGGTGGGAGGGTGGCAGGTCGGGGGCCAGCGCGCACCCCTTACTGACCCTGCAGGCTTTGTCTCAGAATAAAAAGGGCTGGAAAAAAAAAAAAAAAAAAAAAAAAGAATAAAAAGGGCTGGGATTTAGCTCAGTGCAAAGGCTCTGCGTTCAACTCCATCTGCAAGAAAAGCAAAAAACGACGCTGAGAGGTGGGAAAGCGCCTAGGATCTGCTCACATCAGGATAGCCAGAGTGCAATCAGACGGCTGAAGGGGGTTTTGTTCTGTGTCCTGAGGGAAGCAGGAGGCGCTCGGGGACCCCCAGCACCGGCTCTGCTCCTGGAAGTTACAGCATGAAAAGAGCCAGCAATCTTCATAGCATCATGGCCCAGCCTTGGAACCGACTCGCGTCGGAGTTCTGTGCTGAGCCCTGAGCCTTGCTTTTTCCTGACGAAACACCGACTCCAGGAGGAGTAGGTGCGAATCCTCAGCATGAGTCGAAACCACAAAAAACAAAACAAAACAAACAAACAAACAAATCAGAACTCTGACATTACTTTTATGTCATAGCCTTGCTTATGTTTAGGTTTTTACTATACACATGGAACTCTAAATGATATATTTTGTAGCTTTGCTTGTTTTTTGAACCCATACAGTGGTTATCGTGTCCATTTGATTTCTTTTATTCGGCCAAGTTTCTGAGAGTACCACATGTTTTAGGAAGGGATGATTTGTTTTGCAGCTCTTTTTCACAGCTATGTAATATTCCATCAAGAGACTACCACATTTCATGGATTTGTTTGCCTATTGAGGACTACTCATAACAGTTGGGGAAGGTGGAGGATGTTATTTAAAAATGAGAAAGGTCTCTGTGACTGTTAACTTTACACATAGACTTTGCTCAGCCTTGATGACCAGGTATGTAGTAAAATCATCCCGGATATCCCTGTGGGGGTGCTTTTTCAGGGTATGATTTAGGTGGGTGACCTTTGAGCGAAGCCCTGACTCCCTCCTCTGTCCTCATGTGGTCACTTGGAAGCTGGTATCTGACATGGGATTTCCTGCTCTGCCTGTGGGCCTCGCCTCTTCTCCAGGTTGCAATGCCCGAGTAGGCATCAGCCCTGCTGGCCTCTGTGGCCACACAAGCCAAGTCCTTAAAATAACCCTGCCCACCTCCTTCCATACCCCACGACCCTGCGGCCCTGGAGAGTGGCTCACACAGTCACCTTCGATTGTCTCTTAAGAGCAGCTTCTCCAGGGCTTAGCAGTGCCATGGACTTTCTTGTCCATGTTTGTTTGTTTATTTATTTATTTATTTATTTATTTATTTATGTGGGACTGGGGTTTGAACTGATGACCTTGCACTTGCCAGGCAGGTGCTTGTGCCACAGAGCTATCTCCCCAGCCCCTCTTGTCCATGTTGAAGCTGCCTGCTAGCGAGATTTTTCTCTATAAAAAGTCTTTTTAAAAATGTTTTAAAATTTTATTTTAAAGAGTGAAAATAGCAGAAACCAAGATAGAAAAAGAGTGACAAGCAAGAGTACATATAGTACAGAATTTCAAAACAAGAACAAAAATTTAACCATGGTTGTATTACACATTTTCATCATCAAATCTGTTTAGATTAATAGATATAGGTATATAAGATTGGTCAAATAATTAAACATTAATGCTTTCAATAAACTTTAATTTTTAAAAACTCTTCCAAATGCATTTTGTATTTAAGTCACTCTTCTAAAAATATTTATAGGGGCTGAGGATGCAGAAAATGCAAAGTCCTGAGTTTGATTCCTGGTAACCCCAGAAAGAACGGCTATCATCAAGCAATCAATCTACAAAAAGCCTTAAAGGACTTTTATTTGCGAAGTAGCGACTCATTGCTTGGCTTATGCTTTTCTGATGATTAACGTAACATGAGCGTTTTAAAAATGCTCTTTGGCAGTGACGGTTTCCTCCTTAGTGAAGTGCCTTGGAGTTCTGGGCCCCTATTCTCTTCTGTGGACTTACTGGCTTGATAGTTGTCTATTCCCTGTTAAATTGTAGGCTGTCATCTTATCTTTTTCTCTAGGGTGTCTTCTAATGCTAAAACTCTTTGAATTTTTGTTCACTGAAATTTTGCTAGTGGCATCCATAAGTTAGTGGAGTTTAATCTGCCTTTATAATCTGTGTCCTGCTGGAGAAGTTCTTCCCTAGTTTTGATCCTCAGGGTGACATTCCAATAAGACCGAAAAGGATTTCCAGTTTCCCTTTGACAATTAAGTTCTTAATCAATGAATTTATTTATTTATTTATTTACTTATTTAATTTATTTATTTATTTATTTATTTTGCCTTTTTGAGACAGGGTCTTACTATGCAGTTCAGGCTGGCCTTGAGCTCACTTTTGTAGCCCAGGCTGGTCTTGAACTCACAGTGATCCTACTGCCTCAGCCTCCCAAGTGCTGGTTAATCAATGAATTTAATTGATTTTTTGTTGTAGAGAGTTGTTATTTTCCATATGATGTGAGGTAGAGATGTGTGCGTGTGCGCACGTGCGTGCGCATGCACATGTGTGTGTGTGTGTCTGCCTGTGTGCAAGTGAGTGTATATAGACAGAGCAAGTTACTGGGATGCCTCTTCTTGCTGTAGGAAGCAGTGGTGCCACTCCTCCCATGGGTTTCTATGGGATCTTGGGAGTTTCTCCCTGGACCCTGATGTCTCTGGGGACCTCCATTGCTCTCTCAACAGTGGGGACCAAAGCTTACCCCAAAACAGAGCCTTCTCCCTTCCCTCTGTGGGCAGGACTGAGGCACACTTCATGGGGCAATCTCAGCTGTCCCTGGGGTTGAATCCAGGCCCATCTCTTAGCCGAACTGAGCAGCACTCCTGGGTCTTCCTGACTCTCCTTTCTTCTTTTTCTTTTGTTCATTTTGGTTTTTGAGACAGGGTCTCACTAAGTATTTCAGGCCTTGAATTCATTATCTAGCCCCAGTGAGACTCAAACTTGCAGAGATTCTCCTGTCTCAGCTTCCCATGGCACTGAGATTATAGGCATGCATCGTCATTCTCCCTACCCTCTCACTCCTATCCCTGGGATCTCTCTCTCTGCTAAGACAAACACTTCTGCTTTCCTTCCAAGGAAACCCAGGAAGGGTCTAGGCTATGAACGTCCTCTTTCAGCCTCCCAACCTGCAGAGTGACACAGATGGACTCTCTGATGTTAAGTTACCCTTGATTTTCTTCCCTAGATGAACCTGGTTACAAGTGGGAACTTTTAACACTAGAGAGCCAGAGTTGGTTGGCTACAGTTTGTTCTGGAAATTTCACATTGTGTTCACGAGCAAGATTGGTGTGTAATTCTTCTTTTTAAAATTCTCCTGGCCTGCGTGTAACGTCAGTGGCATATTAACCTCCTAAAGTGGCTGTGGGTGTTCTCCCTCTCCCCTTCCCAGGAAGGGGTACTTGCACTCAAGCATCTGAATGGCCTGTCCCTTGAAAGTTTATAAAATGTACCTATAAAATCCTCTGGGCCTGGTGTTTCTTTTCAGAAGGATTTATGTTGCTGATTAAATTTTCTTAATGTTTAGAAGATCAGACAGGGTTTTTACTTCTCTGTGAGTTTTAGTTACTTACCTTTGCCTAGGAAGCACATATTTTAGCTTGCATTCCCACATTAACATTAGACATTCATTTTTTATTCCTTCCAGGCTCTTGAGTAGCTTGATCCCCCTTTACTCCTACGATTGCTTAACTGGATAAACCCTAGGTCCTGTCTTTTAGAAGATGTCGGTGGAACCAGCCTGCTGGGCCTTCAGTCTTCTGTGTAGGATGTGGTCAGCTCTCTGGGCCCCGCTTCCTGTGTTTGCTGAGTGCTGTGCTGATGTTCTATGTGCTTTATGATTTTTCTCATAGGCTGCTAATCTCATCAGCTTAATCATTTCTTCTTCCTTAAGTCAAGTGGTGGAGGAAACACACTTCCTTCAAAATGCTATATTCCTTGCATGCTCCAGGGTCTGATATGGGGTGTTACCCTGACTGGGTTGTATGCTTCTTGAAATTTCCATTTTAATAGATTTTTAAATCATTTATTTATCTGTTTGTTTGATACTGGGTCTCACTATGCAGCTCAGGCTCACAGTGATCCTTCTGTCTCAGCCTCTCCAGCGCTGGGATCACAGATGTGTGCCATCATGCCTGGTTTTGATGGCCAGCATGGCGCTCTGGATCCGTGTGGCATGTGGTACCAGGGGTCGAACATGGGCCCCTGTACTTGTCAGGCAGGCTTGTAGGCTGCTGAGCTATCTCCCTAGCCCTACATTTCCTTCTTAGACTAGTTTTTCCTAAGAGTAATTTGTAAGCTTATTTTAAAAGTTCCTAGTTTTTCAAGTGTTTATTTTGTTACTGAAGCCTATCTTAACAGGCTTGATGGCTCTGTGATCAGAGAGAGTAACTAGTGTATAACACTCATCCTTTTAAATTTATCAGGCCAGCAAGATATCCCAGCAGAATAAGTGCCTGCTTAGGCAAGCGCAGTGGCCTGGGCTTTGATCCCCAGAACTGCATGCCATCTAGCCCTGCCCCTAGGCATGCGGAGCTGACAATGGAGCCTGGGTGTGGTGGTCATGCCTGTAATCCCAGCACTGGGGAGGCTAAAAATAGGAGGATCACTGTGAGTCCAAGCTGAGTAGTGAGAGCCTGTACCAAATACATAAAACAACAACAAAATAACGACAACAATGAAGTTCTTCCTTTTAAATTTATCGAGACTTGTCCTACGTCACACTGTAGGGTGATTTTCAGGTAACACTCCTGTGGGTTGGAGGCATAGCTTCCTGCGTGCTGGGAGCAGGTTTCTGCTCTATGAGAGCATCACAACGCTTGTTAGTCGATTGTTCAGATCTGTAATTGGAACTTTGATTTTTGGGGACCAGGTATCAAACTCAAGACCTTGTGCTTTCCAGGCCTGCACTCATGCCACTGAGCTACCTCCCTGGTCCTGTAGTTATTACTTTTTTACTTACTGGAAAGAGCCATTGAGGTGCGGATTTCACCAGTTTCCGCTGTAGTTTTATCAACTTGTGATCTGTGTCATTTGAGAACACTTTGTGGAATGGATCCAGGGTACTACTACATCAAAGATGGTTAACTAAACTTTGCCATGATGGCTTCCCTTCCTGATCTCATGCCTCATACGATGATGTCACCGCAGGCTGCAAATCTGCTGTCATTGCCTGGCCCGATGAATGCAGGGGCAAACGAATCCACTTCCACCCGGAGTGCTGGCAAAGGGTTCCTGCTGAGCCACAGCCAGGGCCTGGTCTGAGTGGAGTATTGAGCCTGAGGTGGTGGGACGCCAGCTCCGCCCCACATTGGAAGTTGGCCCAAGCCCCTGGCCTTGCTTGGTCCCCCCTCCCAGGCAGTACCCTGTGTCCAGAAGTCCTGGCTGCTGGGGGTTCCCACAGTGAGTACTCTGCCTGGCTGCTGATCTTTGCCTGTTCCTCCCTTTGCCTTCCTGTGATTCCATTTGGAGAAAACATGTGGTCAGGAGGTTGTTCCTTCCCTGAGTTACCAGGAGGTGGGCAGAGGGCAGGTCCTCTCCCCTGTTTCTGCCTGCAGAAGTTAAACTTGGGAGTTCCTGATGCCTTCTTAGGAAAGAAGCCAAAGGACTTTATTTAGCTCAAATTCTCTAATGCCATTTTTTGTCACTAAGAAGTGATGATGTGCAAGCCCCTTCCTCCCTAGGGCTCTGCTGTAAACTTGGGGAAGGGAGAAGCAAATCCATGAACAAAGCCCACTCTTACTGAGAGAGAACCCACTCTGCACCAGGCAGAGAGCTCAGCATGATGGTTATAGGAGCTCACAGTACAGGGCTGGCAAGACAGCTCAGCAGGCTGAGCCCCTGCTTAGGCAAGCGCAGGGACTGGGGTGTGATCCCCAGCACCACGGGCCATGCTGGCCTTGCTCCTGGGTGCACTGAGCCTGCCACCCAGACCAGGCATGGTGACATGTGCCTGTAATCCCAGTGCTAGGGAGGCTGAGACAGGAGGGTCACTATGAGTCTGAACTGCAGAATAGTACCTTGTACCAAATATATAAAATGAAAAAACAAAAACAAGACAAACAAACAAAAAAACTGCAGAATCGAGCTCCACCCAGAATCTGCAGAGAAAATGGATTCTCTGCTTGTTGAAAGTGGAAAGCACTGTCCTTTCAGCTTTGCCTGCTTTGTCGCCTCAGTTTCTCTGACTGAAAGAGGGGCCCGGCCTTAGCTGGGACTGCCTCCCCACCTCTCCAGGCTGCTGCTGAGAGGATCAAAGGCAGGAGGAATGTGGAAAGGCGTGATGAATCCTGCGTGCTCTGCAGAGGTCAAAACCAAGGGTGAGCTGGAGCATGAAGGCTTAGTGACAACTCGACAAACAGATAACGCCTTTTATCCCCAGGCTTGGCTGAGCAGCTATGCCACAGATCCAGACAGAATGCCTTTTACGAGCAGTTCCTGGAAATTTCGAGCTCTATCAAGGCATTTGGTTTCTCTAGTTCACTGCCTAGTGAAAACAGCAGCTCCTTAACAAGGGCCAGATGTTGCCACGGCCGCTCACCTTCTCCCTGTGCAGGGATGCGTTTCATACTGAATTTCACTCAAGGAATTTTAGACTTTAAAGATAATAATCAGAAACACTGCTCACTTCCCTTTGGGATTCTTGCTGATTCGGGAGATCAAAGATGTCCCCGCAGCCCAGTGAGCCAGACAGAAAGTCAGGCTTCCCGGCTGCCCATAGCCATGCAAGCCTGAACAAAGGCCTTGTTAGCCCTTTCGCGCGCAGACCGGGAAGCCCCAAGTAGGCTTCCTCCCTATGCATTCTGACCACCTCTCCCCACCGGCGTCTGTCTCCTGCTCTTCGAAATGCGCCCGGGCACGACCCTTGCTTCTGTTTAGCATACCGTTTGGTGGATCCCCTGGCTGCTTCATTCCTGGCATACTTAAAACATGTTTTCCTGGCCTCTAGGAAAAGAAGATGTTTAAATTCCAAACAACGCGTGGCTCCCAGGAGCCCTCACATGCAGCATTGCAGGATGGGGGCCTGGCCCAAAGGCAGGCAGGTCACCCTCCACGGTGGCCCCGTTCTTT
Organism: Myocastor coypus; assembly: GCA_004027025.1. Lineage (NCBI taxonomy): Eukaryota > Metazoa > Chordata > Mammalia > Rodentia > Myocastoridae > Myocastor > Myocastor coypus. Next base: position 63,042 of record PVJA010003435.1, on the reverse strand, counting down.
CTGGAGGAGCTGGGGAATAACATGGCTCTTGGCTTCGAGGAGGCCCGTGCCCCCAGACCCGCGTGTGGAGCGGACTGTTTTCATTTTGCACTTGCTGGAATGCAGGGCTCTGGTGCATGTCACCAGGGATCTCACAAACCTCAGAGCAGGGAAGGCAGAAATTTGACGTTTCTAGGCCGGTCACTCTGTTCCTGGGCTATGAGACTCGTTCTCCTCTCTGAAGTGGGGAATCAGCCTCCAACCTGATTTAAAGGGCCAACAAGGCCATTGTCCCCTTGAAGAGTTTGCAGCTAGCAGCCCTGTCTTCTGGTAGCTGTCTGTCTGTGGCAAAGATCTGGGTCGTCATCCTGGCCTGGTCCCTTGCTAGCAATGGCATGGGACACTTGCTCTGCTCTGCAATCTCTATCTTCTGTTGTAAAATTTCAAATGACATCTCAGAAGGACCATGGGAGCCTTGGCACGCTATGGAAAGCCTGTGGCTTTCTGGAGAAAGATGTTTCTTTCACGTGGGAGGCCACCACCCATCCAACTTTAACTTAGCTTTAAAATCTTGTAAAGGAAAGCAGCATTTGGGTGCATTTATGGAGCAGGCAAGGTGACACAGAAACTCAGGCCTGTAGTAGGGACTGCTTTGGCAAACCCACTGGTGCTCATGGTCCAGCCCGGCACAGCTGTGCATGGGGCTTCAATGGCAGGGGCTGCAGATGGAGGCCCAGCTGGTGCCCATGACCGTGAGACTGAGGGCATGTTGGGGACTGAGGACACCAAGGGCAATCACAGAGCATGAGATCCAGCCAGCTACACAAGGAGGCCCATGGGCCCTGCCCCTTGTGAATGTGGAGAGTACACCACCTAGCAGACGAAGGGGACAGGGCACCCCGTGGGAAGCCTGCTGGTGGGCGTGGGTATGAGTGGGCTTGTGCTCTTAGCAGGAATCAGGAACTCCCTTGCTCTTTCCATCACGTGAGGACGCACTGCAACCCTGGAGTCTCTGAATCTGCAGAAGGGCCTCCCCACACCCTGACCCAGGCCTTCTCAGCCTTCCAGCCGTGAGCACCAAGTTTCTATTGTTTGTAAGTGGCACAGACCTTGCCATTTTGTTACAGCAGCTCAGAGGGCTGAAGGCTCCTCCCCAGGGAAGATCCAGCTAGGCTGAGCCAGAGAATTCGGAACTAACACAATGTGGAGGGAGCTGCGGTTTCCTGGGCGAGGCCTCTTGCATTCAGCAGGGCCTCCGGGAAACGCAGCCCATCCTCCTCCCAAAAGTTTAGTGGGACTCTAGGATCTTGTTGAAGAAGGGCAGCGGCTGCGTGCTGCATCCTGCCATGGTGCGTTTAGCCGGCAGGATCACAGGAAGCAGTGCTATGGGCGAGGGGCCTGGTGCCATCCTCCCGGGTTGCCTGGAGTCCTGACCTCCTGGGCCACCTGCCCCATGCCCCACACCCTTCTGCCCAAAGGCTACTCTGCCCAAGTTGGCTCCCACTTGCCTGCCAAAAGCTCTCTGAGGAGTCTTCCTTTGAGTCTTCTTCCCCCTCTACATCCTCATGGCCACCCCTGCTGAGATGCCCCACTGCCCCAGCAGCCTGCTCTCTGGCCCCAGCTCTTCCTCTCCCCTGCAGCCTGCAGCTGGTTCTCCTTGTGGCAGCCCAGGGGCTTCAGCAGAATGCTCCCCCTCACTCTTGCTCTACCCGGGCTCCTCTGTGCCTTCCTTCAAGGAACCTCACTGTGCTGCCAGGCCCTGGGCCTACGGAGCCCAGGTTCAGGGGTGCCCATGGGTCAGCTGAGCATGCATTGCTCTGGATAGCTGGGCACACTTTTCATCTCTCACCCTGTATACCTGGACCTTAGGCTTTTAACCAGAGCCCTGCTGGGCTAGTTTCCCTGCCATTGCCCTCTCCCCTCCCACCCCCCAGTAATTTTCCATCTACTGTTGTCCCCATTCTGCTGTTGGCCACGAGCTCCCAGCTGTCCCATTTGGGCCTGGAGTTGAGCACATTCCCTCTTCCACACTGTAAGTCTTGAACAAAACCTTCTCTAGTTTTAATGAGTGTTGGTCAGTTTGCTTTCACAGGATCCCGCCTGTAGCTGAGGCCACTCTTACGATAAGATGCGAGTTCTCACCATGGCCTGCACCCCTCTGAGCGCTGGTTTCTGTCCAGATGCCTGACATCGCCTTGTGCCTGCTCCTCCAGTCCACACCTCTGGCACCTTGGAGAGCTGAGCTGCCCCTGGTGGAGGGCCTGGCAGCAGAAGGGATGGTGGCCTTCTTGCTCTTGATGCCCCCTGAGGAAACTAGACTACAGAAAGGAACTCTTGGGCCACGGGCTGGGATCTCATGCTCCAGAGGCTCCTTTGGCAGTGTGAAAAGCCTACTGGATTTTCCAGCTTCACCTAGCAGCTTCACGCAGCAGCACGCAAGGGCTCTTACCCCTGGATTGATCCTTAAAAGGTAACCCTGGCTCTCCCTGCTATAGATTGGGCTGGGCTTATTACTGAAGTCTCACTGCTAGCTGGCCAGATCCACTTAGCGATCCCAGAGTCTGTGTCACCCTTTACAGAGTTAGAGGTGACTCTACTTCCCTTAAAGTCCCTCCAGCTTCCCCTTGGGGTAGTCCTTGTCACCTATCCAGGTGGATGTCCCCTTGTGGTGACCCTACAGTGAGGGCATCCTTTTCCGTGGCACCCTTCTCTCTTTAGCTGCTCTCTCCTCTTTCCCCTGACTTTAGACTTTCAGATAAAGCATTGGCAAAACGTTTAAGTCACTGATATTGATGTCATGGTAAAAGGCTCCCTGGGTTTTGTGTTCCTCTGTCCCAAATCCTTGTTTTATCTGTATTTGTATTGAAAGTGTAACTGAGCTTTAGTACCAGGACCATAGCTGGGGAATGTGGCCAGCAAGAGTGATGGTGCTGGTGCTGGTAGCACTGGTAGTGGTGGTGCTGGTGCTGGTGGCACTATAGGTGCTGGTAGTTCTGGGGATGGTGGTGGTTGTGGTGGTAGTACTGGGGACAGTTTCCATGATGCATGGTTGGGTGGTAGGGCGTGACCCATCTGTATCACTGACTTGGGCGTAATGACCCAGGACATTCTATGGTGTTGCATTTACACTGTACCATTTAAAAATAATATAGCCCAGGTCATTCACTGATGATAGCTATGCATTTGGCCCAAGTCTCTGTATCCACTATTGCTTCATCAGGTTTTGGAAGACTGCCACTTGGGGACACTATGCTCCGCACTCAGCTCCACCCTCGAGTGTAGCGTCTTGTTTGAGCTTCCTTCCTCGTCAATATCTCTGAGCCTCTACTTCCTTGTGTCTCAGATGAAGCATGACTGCACACAAAGGTCATGTAGCAGCAGAGATAGTGGCCGGGTCACAGAGAGCAGCTTCAGGGTCAGGTCCCGTGCGTGTCTGACAGTTCTGAACCCAACGCTGCGGTCACTGTTGGTCCTATTGGTTTAATTTTGTCTTAGTCAGGAAAGGGCTTCCGAGCATGAGACGGCCTTAGGATGTAGTGTGGGACGTGAGGCAGAGGAAAACGGGTCTGTGGGCCACAGCAGAGGCTGGGAAGGGGCTGCGAGGCGGGAAGGGACAGGACTGTGCAAGGCCAGCTCAGGGGTCCTGCGGGTCACCTGGAGGGCGCCACCCACCCTCCTGCCTTTGATGTTGGTGCTTGTCCTGCCCCTTGGGCTCCTCCTGTTCCTCAGCCCTGGAAATGTGGCAGGTTTTGTAGACAGAGGCAAAGTGGCCTAGTTTTAACTGTTTTTAGCAGCAGACTCTCCCAGCCAGCTCTCACGGCATCAGGATAGATCGCTCGAGGGTTACAAGTGCATAGGGCTTATTCTCAAGGTGATAGAAAAGAGGAGCCAACTATGCTCCTACAGCTGCAGGATTGGGCTGCCTGGAATCCTGGCTGCCAGGGAAGGCACTGGGCAGGAGGGATGATCTGGGAGGGGTGTGAACGGGCCAGTCCCAGTCCTCTCCAGGGAGGAGAGGCTTAGCTCCCTTCATGCCTGGGGCTGGAGGTTGCAACCTTTGTGGATGCCACTTCTCAGCCAGTGGAGACCCAGGAGACCACAGGCACCTCTGGGGACGGAGGAGCCATGCTGGTGGAGCTTGGCGTGAGCAGGCAGGCAGGGCTGCTCTTGATCCATGATACTTTCCTGCATGGAGGGCAGAACCTTGTTTGTCTCTGAGTAGCTACTCGGAAGATAATGATGCACAACGGACCCCTTAAATTGCCATTCCCTTATTATTTTCTATGTCATTTTTATTTTTATTTTCCCATTTAGAAGAAATTCTGCCTCTGAGATGTAACGTGATTTGCAGAGCTGCTGTCTCTCCCCCGAGTGTTAGACACTGATTCCTGTGCCTCTCTTCTTTAGCATCCCAGCTCCGGTATCCTGGGCACCTCCTCCTGAGCATTCTGATGCCCATTTGTAGGTGGGGCAGGCCAGGTGGAGGGAGGCCAGAGAAAGGCCTGGAGGAAGAAAACATTTGTACCACCAGACCCTGGATGGGGCTGTGGCTTGGTGGTGGCATCTGGGGGCAATGAGAGGTGAAATGCCGACTTTAGCTTGACTGCCCTCTTTCCTGGCACTGTTGTTCCCCTCTACAGGCACCTTCCTTTCCTTTTTGCTTGGCAGGTTGTGGATCGAGCAGCCCTCCTACTTCACATCGTGTAGTTTTTCCTGCATGGGAAAATGCTGGCAAAGGAGACCCGCAGCCTCTGGGTGGGGGGTGGGAGCCCCCTCAGGCTCTGGCTGCCAGGACACGTGTCTTGGTTATGTTTGGTGTCCTGAATATCAACCAGGATCTCTTGACTCACAACTAAATGGGGTCACGATCCGAAGGCAAGATGTCCCTGCCAGAAACACAAAAGCTGTCACTATGCAGCAAGCAGACAGTTACATTTCAGACAACGTAAACCTTTGCAGGGGCGAGGCCAGTGGCACCTATGTGCCCACAGAAAAGGGGTTGGAGCATTGTGCTCTGGGACACGCTGGGCTCTTCTCACTGGGCGCTACCACCCAGCCCACTGGAGCAGGCACTGAGCAGCTGTAGTTCACCAGCTCTCCTAGAATACTGACAGGCCAAGGTTAGGGAAGAGAAAACATGGAGCCAGTCACCCCGGCTCAGGAGATCCAGCCCTACTTGGGTGATGCCTTGAAGGTAAGTTCTATCTTTTTTCAGTCTTCATTTATATTGTTCTACATTTGTAGTACATAACGTTCACCTTTGGGGTGGGGAGCTGGCGTGGACACAATGCATATGCTTCCCTTCCCTTCTCTCCTCTGCCTCATGCATCCCTTGGTTCTCATCCCATTTGCAAAAGAGAGGGAGTGACCCCGACTGCCTGTTAGCGGTCTTTTATTTTGCTCTTTATTTACACTTTAGGTTTCTAGTAGAAGAGAAGCCACGTGACATTCATGTTCGTGTGTCTGGTTTATGTCGCTTGGTATGGCTGTCTTGGGGTGTGTTCATTTGCCTAGAGATGGTCCCAGCCCTTTTCTATGTGGCACAGCAGTGCCCCCCTGTGAGCAAGGGCCACAGGCTCTTCATCCATCCGTCCATCAGCTGATGGGTGCCCAGGCTGCTGCTAAGATTTTGCTACGGAGGGTTGTGCTGCTGTAGACACGGAACTTGTAGCTCGCTGCAACATGACACTTTGGCTCTTCTGGGACAATGCCTAGAACAGCAATACTGGGTGAAATGAAATGGGGGAGGGGGAATCTCCATACTGATTTCTATAGGGTTGTACTCATTTACATTTCCACAAACAAGGGCGCCTTTTGAGTCTTCCTTTTGAGTCCCTGAAATATTTTTTCAGATTAACAGTGTGATTGAGGTGCAAGTCTCAGGCCATAAAGTCTCGCTTCCCAGGGCACATTTGGGTGCGTTTCAGTGCATGCATAGAGCTGTATGTCACTCACCATTAACCTAAGTCAAAGTGGTGCTCATTCACACCTGCTCTCCACCTCACTCTGCCCTTTCAGGGCAGGCAATCACTGTACTGTTTTATGTCACTATGGATTTGCCGCTGAAGACATTTCACAGAGATGAAATCATAGGACAAAAGGTCTTTTCCGCCTTATTTCACTGTGCACAATGTTCTCGAGGCTCCTCCATGCTGTATCTTGCTTCAGGTTAGGTGGCCCCTGTCCTTTGAAGGCTGGGCGTGTTAAGGCTTTGCTCAACCCTTGGCATGTTGGCAAGGTGGCAGAAAGCTTTGGGCAGGTTCACTGGAGATCTTCTCAAGACCTCTCCTTGTCAAGGCCTGCCACAGCAGCAGCTTGTAGCCGGGATGAAAGAAGATGGGGAAAACGAAGAGGACTTCTGGTCTTTGCCACTGTCTGTAGATGCTGGTCTCCGGTGTCTTTGAGTTTCTAGTGCCAACTCTTCAGCTTCCAAAGCAGATTTTTCTTGTACAGATTGGATGGGGAGCTGCTGTCTTCCACTCAGGATGGGACCACTCCTTTTCACTCTGCTGATTTGGACCAATCAAGGACCAAATCCCTACTCCTTGTCCTAAGGCTGACTACCTGCAGGCAAAGGAAATGCCCAAATCTTAAACAAAGGTACATGAACACCAGACCCTCCTGCATGACCTGCAGTAACCTTTCTTTACCTGTAGCTCACTGAAGGCTTATGCATATGGACTCCACCTTATACATCCAGGTATAACGGAGTGAATTCTGGGAAAGGACATGCTCAATAGATGAAACTAACATAACTCAGCACCCTGTCAATCATCTTGTCAATCACCCCCTGGAAAGTCCAATGGGAGGTGCTCCAGGGGTCAGGCAGTACTTTAAGCCCCTGAGCTCCATGCCTCTGGCACTTATACCATTTTCATTCTGCAAGTGCCAGACCACTCACTGAGCATATTATGGTCTCAATATACTTTGATGCTTTTCCCTTATCATCCCATGCCACACTCAATTCTGTATGAGTCATATACAAGAATCAGGAACCTATCATGGACCTTACAGCCTAAGAAACACTGCAGTTTTCCAGCATGGACTCTGCAGTGAGTTCTTGACCTTTGGCTTCCGACTTTTGACTAGATCCTTCAGCATACACACAACCAGTTTGCGTTTTTCTGTCCCTGATGCTGCAGGTGGCCATTTGAAGACTACTTAGTATATCCTTTTTTAAAATTTTTTGTGGTACTGGGAATTGAACTCAGGACCTTGCACTTGCCAGACAAGCACTTATTCTCATGAGCTATCTCCCTGGCCTAGTAAATCCTATATAAAACCATATAGGTTATTCAATATGTTCCTCTGCTGAATCTGATATACCAGCATTGGGAATGCACCTGTGGAGGGGATATTGGGAACCTAGCTTGAGTTTTTTCTCTCTCATTCATTCCTGATCCCAGTTTTCATTTAAGAATATGTTATTCCATTATTTATTTATTTGGTACAAGGTCTTGCTACACAGCTTGCACTTATAGTGACCCTCCAGTCTCAGCCTCCGTAGTGCTGTGATTATAGGCTATTATGGTTTGTGTCTAGTTCCCCCAAAGCCTCCTGCAGTCATGTGGTGGGGACTTCTAGAGTTTGAGATTAACTCATGATCCTGTAGGATTATGGCTGACATGAAAAGTTGGTCTCTGCCATGTGCCAGTCTGCCTGGAGCCGGTCAAGTATGGACTGCAACCTCTCATAACCGTGGGCTAAATAAACCTTTCCTGCCTTTATTTTGGGCATTGAATATTTGTCCCAGCAATGAGAGAACAGTAACTGAGACACAGGTGTGTGCCACCATGCCTGGTTTCAGTGGGTGTCATGGTACATTGGGGGTTCTGGGACTGGCATGGCATGTGGTACCAAGGATCGAACCTGGGTCCTTGCTCTTGGCAGGCAGGTAGTTAGGTGGACAAGCTATCTTCTCAGCCCTACCACATAGTGCTGAATGTCCCACGTTTACTTTTTGGCTGATTTCTCATTTCTTTCCATTAGAAATTCTTTCCAAAACATTGTTGTATATTAAGCATTGTCTTCTGAAATTCAACAGCATATTCACATACCCATATTTTTGTCTCTGTGTCTGTTATCAGGCCTTATACATCAGCTGTTTTCTTCATGTTTGATGTGTGTGTATTTAGGGTTAAGGAATAAAAATTCAGTCAGACTTATAGGGGCACGATGCAGAGAGGCCAGACTCCACCACCCAAGTGCAGGGTGAGGCTCTACGACTCGAGTGGGTTCCTGGCTGGGTCTGCACTGCAAAAGAGTAAGACACTAGGAGGCAGGACCTCTTGTGATTCAGTGTTGTCATGCTGCCTCCTGACATATGGATGCCTGTGGTGTCACGATGCACGAGTGTCACAGATTGTGTGACTTCTAGAGATAAAGGAAACTCAGTTGAAAGAGAAATTGGGAAAAAGAAATCATTCCATGCGATTCCTCCTAGGGAGTGGAGCAGATGCTCCTTCTTATCCTAGGACTTGGTTTATTTTATCAACTTTTTGAGATAGGGTCTCACTGTGTAGTTTAGGCTGGCCTTGACCTCACTTTGTAGCCCAGGCTGATCTTGAACTTGTGGCTATCCTCCTGCCTCAGCCTTCAGATTGCTGGGATCATAGGCATTTGTTACCATGCCTGGCAAGACGATTCTTTTTAGAAATCCCCAAACTCAAAGTGGCTTGAGTAAAGAGTTTATTAACCCACACGATGGAAAAACTTAGGTAGGAATCAGTGGATTCTGTAGAAAGTGAGCCGCTTTTCCACTCTGTTTCTCAGCATGGCGACTCCATCTTGGGCTCCGCATGGCAGCTCCTGGCAGTCCTGGCTCACACTCTCTCAGACTCTCTGTAGAAGAAAGAGTGCTAGGTGATGGCGGGGTAGACAGCCAGCTTGATCGGCTTGGTGCGACTCAGGAGAGTAGCATCGTGTACTTCCCATGCACTGGGCCACGAGCCTGGATTTGGGTACTGCATGTGGTCCTTGGCCCTGCCTCTTTGGCACCACTCCCTGCTCTGCGTCCTGCTCCGAGGAACCAAGCAGCTGTGCTCTGTTTCCCTCTGCCATGACACTTCTGCACTGGAGCCAGCTTGCCATGGACAGAATTTTCTGAAACCAAAAGTCAACTTCAAGCTCTCCTTTCTGAGGTATGGACATCAGGTATTGAGCCAGGCAGTGAGATGCTGATTGGCACTTTCTTGATCAGAAATCCCATAGCGGGGTCATGGTGCTTCAGTGACTTTGACTGGATCACCCATCTGCACTGAACTGCTCACCACATCACAGCCATCCATACGACCACCTCAGTAGCCACACAAGGATATGGCCAGGCACCAGCTCCACCCAAGCCTATGAATTAAGTGGGAGATGGGTGAGTGTGGAGTGGGAAACCAGGACGCCACCCAAGAGAAGAGGTAGAATGAGTGTCTGGTGTCAAGTCATTCACCTCTTTCCCCTGCATGGGAACATCAGAGCATCAAGCACTGAAAAGATTTTCCCGGTAAAACCTTTGAGATTTTGATGCCCAACACTGCAGCTGCTGGCTGCGTGGCTACAGAGCACCTGTAATGGAGCTAGTCTAAGGTGTTATGCAAAATACGCCTTGGGTATTGAAGACTGGGTAAGGAAAACAAAGGATACAAACTATCCTATTAGGGGCCCTGAGAGATAGCTCTGTGGCACAAGTACCTGCCTGGCAAGTGCAAGGTTGTGAGTTCAAACCCTGGTCCTGAAAAAAAATCAAGACCCAAACTATCCTATTAGTAATTTCTTTAGGGACTGAAAATTAAAGTACTATTTTGGCAATGTATTGGCCATTGTTACCCTCCTATTGTCTTGTTTTGAAATTTTGTTTATTTTTCTGTTTAAAATAAAAAAGTACTATTTTGCATATCCTTGGCTCTATAAAGCTATCATCGAAATAAAACTCTTCTGTTTTTTTTCATTTTTGTAAAGTGGCTACCTGAAAATTTGAAGCTACATTGTGATGTGTAATATTTCATTGGACAGTGCTGTTGGAGGTGGTTTTAGATTCATCTCCTGATCATCATATTGGATGACAATTCTCTTGAGACCAGGAGATGCCTTATTTATTATTTCTTTAGTAGGAGGGCTTGAAACCTACCGCATACTCAGTAACTCTGTCAAGTGAGCAGGCACCATTTATATTTAATACTTTCTCATTTCCAGTAGGATGAAGATGAGCTTCTTAATACTCTGACTCTAACAGGATGTTCAAGGTAGCATCCTGAGCCAGGCTGGACCACAGCTCTGGGCTTCATGATGCCCAGAGAGGCATGTGTAGCTTTTCTTCAAAAGTCACCTGCTGAGATGATGGGACTCAGGACGTACAAGGATGGGATGGTGGGAGTCCAGGCAGGTGAGACCCTGGTAAAACAAAGTCATTCACTTCCTGACAGTGAAAGCTGTAGCGAGGGAATCTTCATGCCCGCGAGTCTTCCAGGCTTTTAGCAAACAACTCAGCCAGTTGTCTGCATGGAACTTGGATTTTCCTGAATTTTTTCCCTAGGACTCAGAGTCTACAAACTTTCCTTAGCTTACGTGGGTTCATGTGAACTTTGGTCTGATTCTGTAGCAATTTAGAAAAATTTCCTTGTCACAGAGCCTGGTACATAGACTGTACCTGGTAAATGCTACACAAACATCCCCTCCAGAGAATGAGACAGGGCAATGTGAGGACCCTTGTCTTCTAAGAGTGCAGTGGGCACTGTTCTTGTCACACTACACTGTCCCTGAGTGAGGAATCCTGCAGGGCGCATGCCCATTAGAAAGGAGATGTCTGCTTTCCTCCTTCCGGCAGCTTCCTGTTGAAGGGAGTGGGCTGGATTACAGGGTTGGGGTCATGCTGTCTGTCGTGTGTGTACTTGTTGCATCATGTCCGAGGGTCCCCTCAGTGTCCCAGGAAACACTGCACTAAGGCTTCCTGAATTCTTCTGGAGAGTGTCTGGGAAGGGTACAGAGCAGCCAGCACCCTCCCTGGGGGCACATATGCCCTGGAAGCTCACGATCTCAATGATGCACATTTCATAGCACTGTCTAGCACTACCAGCTTCAGGCATACTTGTATCTAGGAGCTTCCGCAGGAAGCAGCTACAGTCCACCACTGCTGTGTCTCGTGGTGCTGAGAGCAGATATGGGTGGCCTGGGCCCTTCTCTGCTCCCCCTTTGCTCCTTGCCACCATAAGGTGAGCGGTTCTGCCATGACAGTTGATCCTGGCAAGTCCTCCTGCCATGCTATTTCTTCTTCATCCCAGACCCAAAGCAATGGGGCCAAGTGACCACAGACTGAAAGTTCTCTACCCATAGCTGAAATAAACCTTTCCTTCTTGTAAGTTGATCATCTTCTGTACTATGTCACAGTGACAGAAAGCTGGCAGACACAGGAAGGCTGAGTTGGCTATTGCATCTCCTTCAGGGGTAGGCGAGCATTCCCACCTGGACCAAAGGCCTGTGGCATTCCAAGGTGATGCCAGGTGCTGTGCCAGAATCCGAGGGGGCAGGCACTGGGTGGGGAGCATTATCGCAGATGCCAGGAATCCTTTTATCCCATATAATTTTATGAGGAGCATTAAAATATTGAAATAAATGAACCCAGCAGTATTTTCCTTGGAAGTGCAATGCTATTACATCAAGCACTGTGACATCAGGCCATGTAACAAGCTGTTTAGATGAATCTCAAACCCGCAAATTGCAGCATGAACGAGAATCATCTCATTTTCTCGGAGGAAACCAAATACCTCAGACTGCACCCAGTGTGAGGTCATCGTCGGCTGACTGACTGAAGCTCCTGCAAGTCTCCCCAAGTCTCTCCTCAAGTCCAGGCCCCCTTGGCCTGTTCTTCCCAAGCACCTGCCTGTCTGAATTTTGGTCCTCCTGCAACCCTGTGAGGAAAGTATACTCAATCCTGAAAGAATGAAAACAAAATAAATAAAATTCAGCTACAGAGTAGACTAAATCTGTGTAGAAAAGCAACTGCTGTTCTTCAAAAGGCCCTGGCAGGCCTAGCAACACAGTCTAGGAGGCTCTGAGCACAGCGATGGGTATGCAGTGCCTTTGTCTGAGTCAGATGTAGGTAATTAGGGAGGTCTAGGTGCCCTTGCGCCACTGCAGGTGCCACCTCGGGATTCTCCTGGGCGTGTGCTGTCAGTTGAGATGTTATATTCACGTCATCATGGAGGTTAAGTCCCACTGTTTATCTCCTGAAAGGGGGAGAGCCAGGAAGGCTGGTCCAGTAGTTCATCCAGATTGAAAGCTCCTGAACTGGGGCAGCAGTTGGAAGGGAGGGTGTGCCATGTGGAGGCCAAGAGCTCTGAGATCCAAGGGCAGGAGATGGATAGCCCCGCTGAAGGAGGGAGATGACAGAGACAGAGGCAGAAACAGAGGTAGAGGTAGAGGTAGAGAGACAGAGATAGAGTTGAGAGAGATAGGGACAGAGAAGGGGGAAGAGACAGAGACAGAGAGGCAGAGGCAGAGGCAGAGACAGAGACAGAGGCAGAGACAGAGGCAGAGGTAGAGAGACAGAGATAGAGTTGAGAGACATAGGGACAGAGAAGGGGGAAGAGACAGAGACAGAGAGGCAGAGGCAGAGGCAGAGGCAGAGACAGAGGCAGAGACAGAGGTAGAGGTAGAGAAAGAGGCAGAGACAAAGGTAGAGGTAGAGATAGACCTAGAGGTAGAGATAGAGAGATAGAGACAGAATTGAGACAGAGATGAGACAGACACAGAGATGGGGCAGAGATAGAGACAAAGAGGCACAGGCAGAGACAGAGACAGAGGTAGAGGTAAAGGTAGAGATAGAGAGATAGAAATAGAGTTGAGAGAGGCAGAGACAGAGGTAGAGGTAGGGATAGAGGTAAAGGTAGGGATAGAGGTAAAGGCAGGGATAGAGGTAGAGGGATAGAGATAGAGTTGAGAGAGATGGAGACAGACAGAGATGGGGACAGAGACAGAGACAAAGAGGCACAGAGACTGCCTTTGCTCTTCGTGTTCTCTAGCATTTCTCGATGCCCCAGATTGTGCTGACCTACCCTGGTGCAGCCAGATCAACTTTATCTGCTCTACCAATTCCTATGTTAACCTCATCTAGACATACAGATACACTGCAAGTAGAGTTTTATGAGATGTTTGGGTTTTCCACGGACTGGCCAAGTTGACCTGTAAAATGATACAAGCACGTATTTCTAAAAGAATCATTGATATGATCTTATAATTTTCTCGAAACAACAATAACAACAACAACATAAGAGCAACAGTAGCACCATCACCACCAGCAGCAAAGCCTGCAGTGGGTGAGTGCATCCCGAGGTGAGATCATGTTTTCGTTGGATTCCTGCCCCACAGGCTCCATGACTGCTTCTGCTTGTGCTCCTGTCTTCCCATGATAGAGGCTGTTGGGCTTTCTGCCTCCACTAGTGCACATGCTTCATTCTCTGTGCCAGTTCAGCTCCACTCTTGTATTTGTGCTGTGACACCACCGGGGTCCCTTCCTGGTTCTCTCCCAATCCCACCCATCACTCTAAGGCCAGTGGAAAGTCGGCTGTGTCTGGGAAATACCCCCAGAGCAGCCCCGTGGACTTCCACAGCATTTGCTTTCTCTTAGCAACATGGACTTGCATTGCAGAGAGGAAACAGGAAGCGAGAAGGCCGTTCATTCCCTACGCCATCCTGTTAAGGAGGGAACAGCCTAGACCACGCCCGCCTTGATTTGCCCACTGTAGAAGTCGGTCAACTGGGAGGGCTTGGCTTGGGCTTTCCACGTGAACTGAGAGAAGTGGGACGATGCCCAGCCTGAGAGGGAAGAGAGCCGTGTGTTTTCCTTCTGAGACAGGGCAGACAGAAGAGAGGTTGTGGGGAGGACTGTGTGGGGTCAGGTAATGTAGGGCCTCTGATCTGCACGCTGCGCAGCAGTGTGCCCCCCGAAGGCCTCGCGGAGGGCACTCTGGGGCCGGAGGTGCTCTGTGCTCTGCTGATGTTATGTTTTCCGGGCTCTTCCCTTGCACCTCAAGGAAAGCCTAACACTCCTCTCACACACATTGGTTCATCCGCGCTCGGCATATGTTTAGGGCTTGCCGCAGTCCAAGTGCTCACCTCTGGGAGCATTGAGACCCTGCTTTGGTTGGCAGCGCCACTCCTAACGCCTCACCAACCACCTAGCCCTGAGCCCTGCAGGCAGCCCTTACACAGCAAACCACAGGTGCCTCCCTAGAGAGGAATGGGCATGGTAGACTCTGTCAGCTGCCAAGAAGAGAAGAAGGCACCTACATGGAACGACCTTGGCATACCGAATGCCTACTGTGCACCCAGTTCTCAGAGCAAGGCCTGGTATTCAATTCTTAGTGCCAGCACCACTATGCAAATGAGACCCTTCGGGTCTCAGAAACATCAGCTCTGCTCAAGTTTCACAGGTAGAGGGGGTGGAAACACACTCACTACGGCCTGCTTGACTCCGTGATCCAGGGCCTTTCCCTTTCACGTCACTGTGAAAGAAGCCCATTTATTTCAGCTATTTGGAGCTGAGGTGCGTAGCCCAGGAGTGAGGAAGCCTGGGCTCAGAGGACCTACGTGTGTGCGTGTGTGCGTGGGGAGCAGGAGAGAGTGATCCCGGTAGCATGCACTCCAGCAGCGCTCGCCGCAGCCACGCACCATGGGTTCGTGGGGGCTGGGCGGTGCTTTCTCAGGTGTGGACGCTCTGCGGGTTGCCGGACGTTGGTAGCCTTGCTTCTTGCCCACTACATGAGGGGAGGCCTTGTCTGCCTGTGACACTCAAGCCTTACATGTTCACAAGCATCTCCAAGCGCTCTCCTTGGCTTCCCTGTGGGAAGAAGCCTCAGTCCCCTTAGCCTCAGGGTTTAGTGATCCTCTGCAGGCGGGGATGAATGAAGGAAGGCATGAAGGGCAGGAGGAGCCCAGGACCCACCACAGGCGTGGGCTGCTGCCGGGAGGCTGGGCTTGGATGGCCGCGGGGTACTTAGCTCCCCAGGGTGCTGACAATCAAGGCAAGTGTGATGGTTGACTCAGTCCTGAGAGGAGAGAGCCCCAGGCAAACCTCTGCTTCCCCACAGCTTGCCTCTCGCCAGAGCCCTGTCTGGCATTTTCAGGACTGCTCTGGGCAGTGCCAGGCAGTGTGGAGCAGGGGCCTGCGGGGAGGAGGTCCGCGGCTCGCCAGAGGAAAGTGGAAAGCCCTGCTCTCCACCTAATGCGAACCAGCTGCAGACTGCCCCGCTCGTGATAGAGCAGGGAAATTCCGGGACACTGAGTTATTCTTAGAAGCATGTGCGCTGTCCCCTGGCAGGCCTCATTGTGAGCTGGCTGTCACCAGTCTCTTGTCAGAGCACAGTGCCAGCAAGCTCAGGGGTGACTGCTCTTGCTTATGAAAAGTCACTTCAGGTTTAAATTTCAAATTACCTACAGTGACAAGGTAATGGTGACCTCGGAGAATGGTTGTTAGAACAGAGAGGACAAGTTGCAGGAAGAGGGACAGAAGAACTTTAGCTATCCATCCATTCTCCCACCCGTCTGTCCATCCACCTGTCCATCCATCCCTCAGACCTGAGGGCACCAGCGTTTCCTCTGTGCAGATCCTTGGCTTCTCTCTGCTGCCAGCTTCCACGGGGCTGGGTGGGTGGAGGTAACAATGTCTGGCACTGAGTGTGGCTGCCACGCATACTCCCCATTGGATGGCTCCTTGCAGAGACTTCTTTCCATGTTTCCAGGAGGGCTGTGAAGCAGCTGCCACTGTCCCTCCTTCACAGGGCCCCAGGGTTAGAGAAGGGGCCTGCCTGGGGCCTGCAGCCATAGCATGGCCCACCAGAATCTGAACACACACAGGAGTGGCGCCACAGGAACCGAGCGTGGCTGGTAAACTCCAGTGGCATGCAGGATGTGCAGGCCCAGCTTCGAGAAGGAGCATGGGTGAGTACTGCATAGACACTGCCATGGCAGGGTCTGGAAGAGAAACCCAGCAGGTGCAGTGTGGGGCTGACACCCTGTGAGCAGTCAGCGTTCACTGATCATGTGGCGGACAAGGCTCTGAACACTAGGACTGGAGCACTCGGACTTTGTACCTGCTCTGTGCTGCCTAGTGTACATTTAAGTGCATGAGCAAGATTTTAAGCAGGTGCACAGAAAGCAAAGGAAGCTGTGTGGAGATGAGTCTGGGTCCCAGGTGACAGGTGACCCGCAAAGGACAGAGGGACAAACTGGGAGCTTGGGGCATAGGTGAGATCATGGGAGACCCTGCAGTGGACATAGTGGGGTGTGGAGGCACACCCACCCTCTGTGAGACACACCCACAAATGTATGTACAACCCTAGGGTCTCCCCATAAGTGTGTGCTAGACTTTGGGTTTCCCACATACCTCTGCTCCCCTCAGGAGAAGCCAAGTTCATCAAGAAATGATTACAACCCACAGTTATTGGTTATTTAATCCAATATTCAATAAATAAAATAAATGGAGAGAGAAGAGAAAGGAGAGAGGAGAGAGGAGATAAGAGAAAAGAGAGGAGGGAAGAGAAAGGAAAGAAAAGAAAGAGAAGAGAGAGAGAGGACAAGAGGGGAGAGCAGGGGAGGGGGAAAGAGATATACAGAGACAGAGACAGACAGAGAGACACAGAGAGACAGTGAGAGAGAGAAAGAGAAGGACAGGAGCAGAGAGGAGAGGAGACCATTTCTGTGAATGCTGAGTTGAAAACTCTGAAAAGCTATCTGAGGAGAACTGCTAAGAAGTGCTGTGGAACTGGGTGATGGGACAATGAAAGGAAGGAACGCCCTTGCTCTCACCATCGTTCTGCCCTCCGCTGGTTTTACAAGGCTCTTTAAGGTCTTGCTGCTTCAAAGGCGCTCTCGCAGCTGTTGGAGATGATGCATTATGGGTGTGGCTTGTGTAAGGAAGATGACAAGGAGCTCCAGTCCGCAGGGCCATTCTGAAAGAAAAGCTTTGGCTCCACATCAAAGGAGCAGAGATGAATGCACACTGGGATGCTTTAGGTTAAAATTAAACAGGTTTGAAGCGTGGATGTATCATTTTTTAGTGTTCAGTTTTTATTGAAGTCTAGCATGTGCAGGGAACAGTGACCAGGAGCCGAGCAGAAAGATCCTTTACCCGGGGAGCACGCAGCGCAGCAGCACCCAGTCAGGGCACAGCTTGGCTGCCCCCGCAGATCTCTTCCCAGGCCACACTCCAGTCACCCCCTACTTTTATCAGCATGGCTTACTTTTGCTCCTTGTAGATATCAGCCCATGCAGAATGCATTAGGCTTTCGTGTGACTGCCTTTTGCTTGTTGTGTTTGGAAAATCCATCCAAGCCACTTAGCATAATAAACAGGTACTCCTCTGACTGGGCAGCATTTCCTAAGCTGCGTGGTGCACAGCAAGTGCTCAGTGAAGAGCTCTGGCAGTGGATAGTGCTCAAGCAGCTGTGCGCTGCATGCAGTGGTGCTCTGGGGGTGCCGAGCTCCCTGCTCCATCTCTGCCTTCTGCTACCAAAGGGTCTCTGGGTGCTTTCTAGTGTCCAGCTGCCTTAGTTACTTTCTTTGTTGCATGGACAAAGTACTTGGCATTTTAAACTGAAAGGGGAGAGGTTCATTTTGGCATATGTTCTGGAGGTTTCAGCCATTGTGTGGTGTGCTGGCTCCAAGCAGAAGCAAGGCGGGATGGTGTGGGGGTCTGGGCCTAGGAAATGGCTCACCTCATGGCACACAGGAAGCAGAGAGAAGGAAGGAGCTAGAGAAGGAAGTCCCTCTTCTGGGCCACAGCCCCAGTGACCCGCTTCCTGGCAGCCAGCCAGGTATAACACCTCATGCTCTGGTCACCTTTCAAAAACTTGTGAGTGCAAGAGGCTTTGTGGAGGCATCTGGATGTAAACCTGGCTACTACAGTACTTAATGCCCTATACATAATTTATTCAGATCTTTGATGAATATAACACACACTTCTTTTGCCTGTCTATATAAGAGGGTGCTTGCTGGGTCCTAAGTTGTATGTAGGTTTAGTAGACGGCACTGGAGATTTTGCCCCACTGTGAAGGGTGAAGGCTAGGGTGGTTTCTATAGCCTCACAGCACCATTGGTACTGTTGGGTTAAGCTTTAGTGGGGAGAGTAGAGGATGGGGAGCTACCTGTACACTTGGGAATTGTTCTGCATGGATTGTGCTTGATATGCTTGCCTGAATGGCATTGTGAACTCATATTTATTTCATATTTTGGGTTATAATTTAAGACTGTTTTGCTGCTTAAGATTTCTCTCTCTCTCTCTCTCTCTCTCTCTATATATATATATATATATATATATATATATATATTTGTTTTTTATTCCTTTTAATGAGAAAAAGATAAAATAGCAATGAAATAGTTTCAAAGTAAGTTAGTAAGATGGTTACAATAATTAATACCATGCATACTATTGTCTTCACTGTAGTTGCTCAGAGGACAAGATGTAGACCTGATATCTTGTCTAAACAATATTAGTACAAATTTTTATTCTCAATGAGTGAAGGCAAAGTAGTTGTATATCTATAAGTCTCTTGTGTACACATGCACACACACACACACACACACACCACACACACACACACATATATATATATATATATATATATATATATATATATGTATTTTAAAGTTTCTAATACTAGGAGAAAATATACCATGTGTTATAAGTAGATTGTAAGTCAGAGATACAGTATGAATCATAAACAAAAATATAATTAAACAATATTCAAGAAATTAATTAAATGTTAATCAATTGAATTAAATATTTCAAAACAATATTTCAAAATTCAAATCATGAGTCCAACTTAGAGGTGAGAATGTTGCATATTATATATATGAATCTGTAATCAATTCAGAGTACCTGAACAGTATTTGAATTGGTTAATATATACAAAAATATCAACTAAGAAAAAGTTCCAGCCGGGCGTGGTGGCTCATGCCTGTAATCCCAGCACTCGGGAGGCTGAGGCAGGAGGATTGGTGCGAGTTCGAGACCAGCCTGGGCTACAAAAGTGAGCGCAGGACCAGCCTCAACTGCATAGCGAGACCCTGTCTCAAAAAGACAAAAAAAAAAAAAAAATTTCCATGGTAGTAAAGAATTACTAAGAATAAAACATAACATAAATACTGGAATGGCAAATATATGATCAGAACTTCTAACAGTTTGGGGATAGGATATCACACAAAGTTCTAGTATGTCATGGACATGGACAGTGTCCATGATGCTTACTGGTGGCCAGGTGTCACTTGTGGGACTGAGCTACTACTTCTTTGATATCCACCCTGCAGAACCAGACAGAATCATGACCCATAGGGTGCAGAAGAAGTCTATTTGTAGAATATGCTGATGGACATATTCTCCTGCTGTATACAAAAGAATAGTTGAAAGACTGCTTTTGTATACCTCTTTTTCTCCTATGTGTAATTGCTTTCCCTATTTGGTGGGTTCGTTTCATTCTCCTTCATGGAGTTGTGGTCATTTTGATCTCTTTCTAGAGTATCTTTTAGTAAACTATGCAGGGTTGGCTTTGTCATCTTGAAATTCTTTAGTTGTTCTTTGTCCTGGAAGTATTTCACTTCTCCACTGAACTTGAAAGAAAGTTTTGCAGGGTATAGCAGTCTGGGATGGAATTGGTTTCCCTACAAGACTTGTAGTACTTTGATCCATGCTCTTCTTGATTTGATGGTTTGTAAAGAGACATCTGCCATTATTCTGATGGGTATTTCTTTGATTGTGATCTGTTTCTTTTCTCTAGTGGCTTTTAGTATACTGTTCCTGTGCTGAATTTCTGGAATCTTGATTATTATATATCTGGGTGGGGTTTTAGTTGGGTTGACATTACTTGGAGTTCTATATGCTTCAGTTACTGAATATCAGATTGTTTACACACATTTGGGAAATTTTCTGCTATTACTTCTTCCCATATTCTTCTTATATCATTTGTACAGACTCCTTTCTCATTGATGCCTATTAGTCTTACGTTGTTCATTTTTGCATCATCTTGAAGATGTTGAATTATTTTTTCTTGCATTCTAGTTATTTTTAAGAGATTGTTTCTTACCTTTTCACTAGCTGCAATGGTGTCTTTAAGGTCAGAAAGTCTATTTTCACTTTCATTGAAATGGTTTGCCAGCTTGTGATTGAGGTTTCAAGTTCCTGTATATCACTTTGAATCTGCTTCATACATTCTATTACTTTCCTATATTGCTCACTCAAGGATTCCATCATTTTTCTATTCTCCTCTATTTTTTTTATCAGTGTCTTCTTTAGAAGCACTTAGTACTTCTTTTGTTATAGGTAGTATTTCTTTTTTTACTTCAGAAATTACTTCTGATTTGATTTCCTCTATACCTTTCTGCAGTTGTTTCTTTACTCCAGATGCTATTATTTCAGCGATTTCAGGTGTGTAATTTCCAACTCCTTCTATGCTCTTGTCTCCTACATTTGCTCTGGGTGGGCTCGGGGCCTAAGAGTGCATTTTGCTCCTTCTTTGTCATTTTATACAGCACTGCCTTCTGATCTTTGGTGTAGAGCTTTGGTAGAGTTCTTACCTTAGCACCAGGTCTGGATCTACCAAGTTCCAACTCATCCAGGTGGGTGTGGCTTGAGTCTGGCTACTGAGCTCCACTTCTTCCTGCTGCAGCCCTTGGAGGTGAATCTGCTGTGCCACTCTGGCACAATGTTCTGCTCCTGGATCAGCTGGATGGGTCTTGTCTTTAGTCTCTCTGTAGGGATTTCTGTGGCAGTTTTCCACACTGAGCCTGTCTGATGGATGAAGTTCCACTCACATGCTGGGCTTTGTTGCTGAGTAATAAGTTTTTTTTGTGAGCCCAGGGTGGTCTCACTCACATGTCGGGCCTGGTTGCTCGGTTGAATGAGTTTTCGACAGGCCCAGGGAAAAGATTTTTCATCTTTGGTCATTGGAAACTCTTTGAGGTTTGCTTCTGTTCTCTTGCTGCACCATTCCCACCATCATTTTTGCTGTTAAGTCATCACTTCCTGGTATTAAAAGGTGGTCTGGGCTTTCTGCTTTACAGTGATACCTTAGTCCATTAACTCAGTTCTCTCCATAGTGCTGGTTGTAAAATAAACCAGATGAGAACCAAATCAGATTTCCCCAGAAGGTCGACATTGAACCATTGAATTTGATTCAGTTCTTGGCCAGCTTAGTTTGTGATCAGAACTGTGCAAGAATTGAGTTCATGAGTTGGAGCACTGCTGCATTTTTTCTGCGTCCTCCTTCCATGGCCCTTGTTTCAAGCCCTGTTTGCTCACTGGAGAAACTGAGATCTCAGAGCTGGGTGTCTTGCTGTGATCTTAATTTCACTTTCATGTGAAGATCACCTTTCTCAAGTTTTCTGGCTACTTGGGTGCTTTCGAAGTAACTCCTGTTCCAGTCGTTTGTTCACTTTCCTGCTGGAATGTTCCTACTTCCTCGGCACATTTGTGAATTCTGTTTGTTCTAACCTGTTATGGGCTTGAGTGGTTTTCTGGATACGAGTATCAGGAATACCTGCCTCCACTCTGTGGCTTGCTTTGTCATTCCATTCCTGTGGTCTTGGAAAAGCAGACATTCTTTGTGGTAGCCACACTACCATGAATCATCCCCTGGTGGTGCTGCTTAGGATCATATGAATATCCTCCTCTGTGGTCTTGTCAATGCTCTCCTGTCTTACTTTTCATGTTTAGAGCCACAGCACACCTGGGACTGATTCCTCTTTGTAGATGAAGGGAGGTCAGGATGCTTTTCTGGGTACTGGTGCACAGTGTGACCCTACTGAGGGAAGAGATGTGCTTCACACACACATGTGTGCACGTGCATGCACACACATGTCTACATGACACACACATGCACATGCACACACATGTCCACGTGCACACACACATGCACACACACATGTACACACACTCTCCTTACTAGCTCTACACTGTTCTGTTGAGTGCATCCTTTGCGAAGGGGAAGCTGTGTGGTTGGATGGTGCAGAGTTCTGAGCATCCGCAATGTGCCAGAGCTGTGCCAGCATTGCCCTTGCAGCTGCGACCCAGGAGAGCACCCTTCCTGTCCCCATGGAGTTCCTGTTCAGGCTGGTGGACAGTATCATGCCAGGATGGATGACAATTGCACCAGACACGCAGGATGGGCTTCAGGGACAGCCCCTCCCAGTCCCCATTTTGGCTTTCCAATCTCTCTCCTTTCTTGCGCACTCACAGTAAGCCACATCCTGGTGCCTATCTATCTCCCCTCAGCCAGGCAGCCTGCCTTCTTGGGATTTTGAGATTTGAACCTAGTATTGGGAGAAATGACACTTCCTACCTTCCAGAGTTGGAAAAATGCCATCTTTTTTTGTTTGTTTGTTTGTTTGTTTTATAAATTACCCAGCTTTGCATAGTGCATTATAGCAGCACAGACAGACTGAAGCTGTGTGGTCTTCTGTAAAGGGCCACTTCTATGAGCAGTTTGAACTTGGTATTGTGTGTTCAGGAGCTAGAACCTGCTGGGGTGATTAAATCTCCCTGCATTCTCCTCATCTCTACCTTTTTTCTAAAAAGGTACCACCAGCCCTTTCTTTGATTCTGTGAGCTATCTTGTGGACTTCAAATATATTCCTTTCCTGAGTCAACCATGCAGAGGCAATAGCTGCAGTCTGTTAATGCACAAATCTAACTGGGCCAGTGCCTATCACACACACACCCCTTAACTGACTTGTGAGATGCTTTCATGTCAGTGTTGGTGGTCCTGACGAGGCCTCTGACATTCCCACTCTTCTTCAGGTCTGCTTGGAAAATCCCACAGCTGTTTCATTCAGATCCTCCCTTTCCCCTGAATTTTGCTTTTGTGCAGAAGTTAGTGCACATTTTCTGTAAAGGACCAAGAGTATATCGCCTCAGTCTGTGCTGCTATAATGTATTACCTGAAGCTGGGTAACTTATAAAAAAATAAGAGATGTGGTTTTTCCAGCTCTGGAGGCCAGGAAGTTCAAGATCAAGAAGTTCACATCTGGTGAATGTGGTTTCCTGTGTCATCTCATGGTGTAAGACAGAAGGGGAAAAGAGTTTGTGCACATGTATGTTCATCCATGTGTGAGAGAGAGAGCATGAGAGGGAGAGAAAGAGGGAGAGAGGGAAAGGGAAGGAGAGAGGGAGAGACAGAGAGAAGGAAGGAGAGACACAGAGAGAGGGAGGGAGAAAGACAGAGAGAGACAGAGATGGAGAGAGAGCAAAAGGGAGAGAGCACCAAACTCACTTTTAGGGGAGGTATTTTTATGTATTTATACAGTGTCTCTAGAGTCTGCATGGTTTCACTATGTAGATCAGACTCATAGTGATTCTTCTGTTTTCAGCCTCCCAAGTGCTGGGATTGCAGGCTTGTGCCAACATGCCCAGTCTCAATCACCCTCTCAGCATGTCCCGGGGCAGGGCCAGCACAGCATGCTGGGAATCCAACCCTGGCTGCTGTGCTTTGCCTAAGCAGGTACTTTTGTCTGCTGGGCTATCTGGCTGGCCCCCAGGGTGTTTATTTTTAATTTTGGTGCGGGGGGCTGAACTTAAGGCTTCCAGCTCTGGACGCCAGGAAGTTCAAGATCAAGAAGTTCACATCTGGTGAATTGGTTTCCTGTGTCGTCTCATGGTGTAAGCCAAAAGGGGCAAGCATTCTACCACTGAGCCAAATCCCCAGCCCCTGAACTCGCTTTCCTAACATGCTCATCCTTACCATAACCAACACATCCTTGCGCTGTGGCCCATCATCCTGTTTCTGATATATCTTTGAATAAATTTTATTCTTCTAGTTGTGTTTTACTTAGGCAACTAGCTGGGTTTAATCTCAGGAACACTATAATTTGTAAAAATACATATCAAAGTCCAATATAATGAGAAAAATATAGTGCTTGCTGATTTCACAGTTTGATGGGGTGTCCTTTTGTTGGGCCACCCGGAAGCTCAGAGACGAGCGTGGTGCCATGTCTGCTGAGTGTAGAGGACTCCAGGGTGTACGCCCGTGGGAACCCCAGCCTGGTTCCCTTCACTGTTCAATTTTGGTTTCTGTACCGCTTAGCCCATGAAA
Source organism: Myocastor coypus (assembly GCA_004027025.1). Classification (NCBI taxonomy): domain Eukaryota; kingdom Metazoa; phylum Chordata; class Mammalia; order Rodentia; family Myocastoridae; genus Myocastor; species Myocastor coypus. The sequence continues at coordinate 38,998 of PVJA010003435.1, read as the reverse complement.
TCTTGCTGCATCGTGTAGCTGTCTTACATTTTCTTTGCCTGAGGTTCGGAAAAATGTTTTGTACAGAGCCACATTCAAATGAGGACAAATGCTAATCTGGAAAAGACAGTAAGGTCTCCTCTGAGGGTTCTGAACTTGAGGAGCGTGTTGTAAGGTTCATTCATGGGAGCACTGATGATTTCTTCTTGTCAGTCCCTCACTGGGATCTGGAGGTGAGCGAAGGTCACTGCTAGCTCACGGACACCATTGGCCACGGAGGCCTGCACCTGGGTGGGGAAGGGCAGGGCAGGACCACAGCTTGGTGATGCTGGGCTTGAGAGACCACAGACTCCATTTCACAAGGGCTCCACTGTGCTTGCTCCTCAGGGGTGATGGCATTGCCGGATCGTCTCCCTCCAAGGTTTCCTGAGTCCAGGAAGGCAGCTGTGGAAGGTTCTCTGGTGAAGTCATCTCAGTCAAACCGCAGCTGTCAGCCTCACCCTCACACCCAGGTCCCACTTGAATGTCTGTGGGGGTGGTGGGCTGCCTTAGTCAGCCCTGGTGATGGTGGTGGCATGCGCAGGTGGCCTTCTGAGACACCTGGCCCTTCCCACAGAACTGGATTAGGAGGCCACATTCCAAGGCCAGGAACTCCCAGTCCTAAATGCCTTGGGCTGTCAGTATCTTATGGGGTGAAGTTAGCTGCCCATGGGAGTGTGACTGAAGTGGCTCTTGTCCCACTCAGCATGGAGTATGCCTGGACCACAGATGAGCTGACTTAGGAAAGTGTGTGTCCATACCTGACCCCAACCACATATTCACATACCCAGCAAACAGACATTGATTTGCCTCAAGAACAGGATGATCTAGGGCCATTGGGCCAGAGCCAGGGTGTCTGGTTCAAATCTTGACTCTTATACTAGCTAGCTGTGCATCTCTGGACACATTACCTGGCCTTGCTGTTTCTCTAGGTATAACATGGGGATTAGCAGGTACTGAAGCTCTGTTGTGTTCCTGTTTCCTTTATCAACTTATTCTTCCCTTGGAGAAACCAACTAGGGTGTCCTGAAGATACATGGATAGTGGGAAACTGAGGCCTTCTGCCTGCAGCCACCTGAGTGGGCCTCTTGAGTGGGCTTCTTAGGGGTGGCTCCACCAGGCCCAGCTCTGATGGCTGTAGCCCTGGTCTGAATCTTGATGACACAGAAGGCTCTGAGCTAGAACCTCCCAGTGAGGCCGCGTCACATCTCCTGATGCTCAGAAATGGTAAATGTTGTTCGAAGCTGCCAATCGTTGGGGTCATTTGTTATGCAGCAGTTGCTAATGGATACAGATGATGGTGTGTGTGTGTGTGTGTGTGTGTGTGTGTGTGTGTGTGTATGAGTGAAAGAATGTGGGTTCTATATCATGGAGCACAGAAATGAATGAGCCAGTGCATGCAGAAGAGCACTGGGGAGGGCACAGTGTGTCGAGGAGTGGGTGGCAGGTCCCTTGGGATGGGGCAGAGTGGTCAGGGCCAGCTGCCACCATTGCTGTGTTGAAGCTGCATTTTGGAGGCTTTAGAGAGGCAGTGACATAGCAAGGTGGGGAAAGGCATCTTGGGAAATGGGGGGGGCCCAGAGAAGACCTGAGCTGACCAGTGGTGGCAGGGCTGGGACTGCACGGGCAGAGGACACTGGGCTTTAGCCTCCACCATGAGGGAGCTTGAACTTTGATGGTTCTGAGGCAGGAAGAGACTACATTTTAGAAATATCCAGAGTAGGACTAGAGCAGCCACAGCTGAAGCCCTGGTGTTCATCGGGTTGGTTCATGACGTCATCAGGCCGCTAGCTAGAAAGGCCCGACTTGTTCTAACGCAGGGGCACTCTGAGCACGCACAGCACTTTGTTTTTGTGAAAATGATTGAAACCATGATGGTTTTGTCATACCATTGTTACCAAGTCCCCCAGGATGGGGTCACAGTCTGTATGCACAGGCTTTGTCCTGGTGGATTCAACCAGTGACCATTCAAAAACATGCTTTCAATTGCACCTGCATTCACCATGCAAGGATTTGTTTGCTATAAGCAACACAGTATACAAACTATTTACATAGCACTCATAGTATGCTGGGTATCCTAATCAATACAGAATTGATTTAGAGGCTGGCTATCATTTGTAAGAGCCGTGAGCACCTGCGGACTTGGATGTCCAGAAGGGTTTCTGGAAATTCCCTTGTAGATAGTGAAGAATGACCCCAATTCACTGACCTGGTCTCCTATCGATGAGCATTTAGGTCATTTTTATGCTTTTGCTGTGATACATAAGTGGTAACTAGGGTTGACGTGAAGAGGGTCTCCCAGAGCCTCGCCCGGAAAGTGTTATTTTCTGTAGGGACCGATTGAGCCTGAACAGCTCTGCGTATGGGTGACGTCATCGCTGGCGTTTTCTGAGCCCATCTGAGTGTGGAACATTCCACCTCACAGGGACCTCCAGCCTCGAGGTTTTGTTTGAAAAATGTGCTCAGCCCACCAAACCGTGAACTTCACGCTCAGGGGCCAGACTTGCTGCTCACAGTCCGCACCTGCTCCGCAGCCCTCTGTCCAAGCAACCCTCTGCCTGCCGGGAGCTGCCGCCTCCTCGTCAGTCTCACTCCACTCCTCCTTCCTCCCGGTGCTCCCTCCTGGTATGCCTCAACAGCGACTCTATTACATTATATAATTGGAGTACTTTGACACTGGCAGGTAAGTGAATCAGTGAATCAATGAGTCCTAGTGGACAGGATGGGTGACTGGATCACCCCGAGGCTGAGACTTCTGGGTGTGGTGCTTGTTGGAGAAGAGAATGGAAATAGAGTGAGGAAGAGGGTCCCCTCAGGTCCATGATGGACAGGAAAGAAGCGAAGCCAGAAGGGGCTGGGCCAGAGGGAACAGAGGAGACCAGCATCCTAGGGCTCTCTGTCTGAAGGACAAGTGCAGTGACAGCGACAGGGACACCAAGGCTGGGCTGATTGATGGAGGTTTTCAGGTCCTCCCAGGTGCGAGCACCGTCCAGGGCCCCCTAGTGGGGATGCCTGTGATCTCACTCTACACCAGCATGCTTGAGATAGGCTGGCGGGGGGTGGGGTGGGGTGGGGCGTCTGTGCATGTAGCTAGCACCTGGGAAGCTCTCATTCCAGAACTCTGTGCCCTACCCACTCGTGCTTTCTGGAGTGTGAAGCTTTGGGGAGTAAGTGAGCTGTCTGATTTTGAGGTTCCAGAGGTAGGGGGTCCTGCTTTCTCAGGTCAAGTCCTGGGTATGGTGGCACAGTGCATGGAGCCAGGGGTGGGGAAGGGCACTCATGGCACCTGGGATGGTCCCCCTGGATGGCAGCAGCATGGGGGAAGGGGGAAGACCTAGCACTTCCTGTCAACATCTTCCAGAAAGGAGGGGAGTAGCCAGAGGTGTTAGGTGACGTCTGTGGAGGATGGGCACTTTGCAGACACTCACTCTGGTCCTTGGGTGTAGATGTCTGACCATCTGGAAAGTGCTGAGAAGAATGAGGGCTCCATGGAAATCTTTTTCTTACAAGTGACTCCAAAATGACAGGTCTGGCAGGGGTGAGGCAAGGACAGTGCCTACAAAGTGCCACCAAGGCTGCCAGTGTGACCATGGCATAGGCCATTAAAAACCTTCTTTGGAAGGCCACCTGGGGCTGAGATTACAGACGTGGGTCCAGGTGTCTTCTTGGGACCCACTACCCCCCTCAGCGGCATCAACAGAAATCACCTTTGGTAAACAATCCAAGCATTTCAGTGGCCTGGAGTTGCTGGCGATTTGGGATGCTAATTAAGCATATCTCTTCCTGCCTGTGGATCCAGATCCACTGGAGGGACAGGCATGAGTGACAAATCAAGATGCAGGCAGCGCCTGCTCCCCACTGAACTGGAGGGCATGGCTTAGAGCTGAGGCTGAAAGCTGATGTCTGCTCCCCAGGCTGGTTCCCATCTATGGGACAGGGCGGGCCTGAAGAGCCAGTCTTGCTCCACCAGCTTCGTCCTGGAGGACACCACCCTGTGTTACAGGTCCAGGGGACACACGGAGTTGGGGTTTGGCTCTTCACACAGTCCCGCCCCCTGGTCACTGCAGCCCAGCATGGGAAGGTTCTGCCCACTCACCAAGGAGGAAGGAGAAGGTGAAGAAGGTGTTTTCAAGTGACCCACAGAGAAGACAGGCGCTGCCCTGCAGCTGAGTGGTGGAGAGATGCCTCAGGAACCTGTGAGTGAGTGCCACAGGGACCATGACCATGGGACCTCCCTGAAGATCCACTTTGGCTGGAAGACTCCCTGACTGTCTGGCCAAACTCTTCTTGGGTAGCTCAGCCCACTGGAGGCTTCTCCTGGTCTACTCTGGTCCTGCTATGGGGTCACACAGCTTCACGGCTTGGGCTTTCCAGCCAGCTCTGCTTCCCTTCCCCTTTGGGCTTCCTCAGGTGGAATCCTCACACATGCAGTTGACTTTGGTGGCTGCTTCCTGGAGTGCCCAGGCCTACCCGTGACAGGAGGGGCAGGTGACCCGGGACATTTCTCTTCCTCTGAAGCCTGCAGTGAGGGTCTAGCAGTGTTTGCCCTGATGAAATTCAGGAAAGATGACCAAGTCACTGCTGTTGAGAGCAAAGATGGCAGAGCCCAAGCACTTCCCTGCGTGGCTATGCTAGCCAGGGTCCACTGGTTGTCACTAGAGGCCTCTGCTGGTTACAGCTGCAGATTAAGCGCCTGGAGTACAGCTCTGCAGCTGCCAAATGAGACACTGAGATAAAAATTCAGGTCCCACTGGTTACCTCTCTGCTGCCCCCCCTACTGCCCTGGGAGGTGGCTGGGGTGGGAGCCTCTCAGGATGCAGACCCAATCAACGCCTATTGCTAGTGGCATGCAGGCATTGGCTAGCCCCAGGTCTGCAAGTCCCCAGTGGCTTCTCACCTTAGCCCCCTTCTGGTTGAAGCAGGCCCTGAACACTGAACACTGGTTTTCCTAGGGCTCTTAGGTCAGGATTGGAATCAGCACTACTTGTTGGTCTAGGGGCAGAGGGTGCAGCCTCAGGGCTGGCTGGCAGGAAGATTCTCCATCTCACTCAAATCTCCCCTGAACAGTTCTTGCAGACCAGTCCTGACCTCTGCTTCTCTGTGGCCTCTGTGCTCTTCTGATAGTCAACGGGCTCCTCGCCAGTCTCTGCTTCCTCTAGCCCCTTCCCTGCACTTTCTCCTCCACATCCACAATGATTACCATCAGTGCAGCCTCTGGCCACGCCCCTTTCCTTCCCTCTCAGAGCCTCACGGTGGCTTCTCACTACACCCAGGAAGTCCCCGTGCTGCCCCCTGGCTCCTTGCTCCCTTGCCTTCTGCATCCACCCTGGCAGAATCTCCTTCCTATCTCTCTGCTGCCCTGGCCATATGAGCATCTGTGTTTCCATAGAGACTGAACTCTCCTCCTTGGCCTTTGTCCCGGTCTTTGTGCCTGCCCAGGCTGCTGTGTCTCTGCCTGGCTTGTGTCCCCCATTTCTCTGGGTCTCCACAGCAACTCGCAGCTCTGCTCCTACCTATGCTGCTTTCTCACCAGTCATCACAGGAAGCCACGTGACTGGCTGGGTCCCCTGCGGATTGCCTGCCTCTTCCCATGACACTGACTCCACAGGAGGCATGTGCATTCTGCCTTGTCTGAGTTTGCCTTCTCAACACTGAAGACAGCACCAGCACACAGTAGGTGCTCAGTGAAGATGTCAAGACTGCAGAAAGGTCAGTCATCAAGGGAAGGGGAATTGAGATGGAAATGCGTTTAAGTGGAGCAGGGTCTGAACAGCAAAATGTTCTTTTCTTTTCTTTCTTTCTTTCTTTCTTTCTTTCTTTCTTTCTTTCTTCTTTCCTTTTGAGAGAGGATCTCACTGTGTAATCCAGGCTGGTCTTGAACTCACAGCAGTTCTCCTGCCTCATCCTTCTGAGTGCTAGGAATGTTGAGGTTACAGACATGAGGTACCATGCATGAGCATAGCTGCATATTGCATCCATTTACTCTCAGAAAAACCCTACTGTATCGGTCAGGGTTTTACTAGAGGAACAGAATAGATATAATATAAGGAATGGATATTAACACCAAATATACAATCTATAAGAAATTGTAAGATTGGCTTACAATAGCCACAGAGTCAGATGAGGAAGCGCGCACAGGGCGTCTGCACACTCCGGACTGAAGGATTCAGTCCCGAGGCTTGGACTCACTGCAGCACTCTGTGTAAGTCTCTGTCGGCTGACGGGTCCGTAATGGAGGACTGAAGTTTCTGTAGTTGGAGGCTGAAGAGTCTGCGGCGGAAGGCGAGAGGTCTAAGCTGGAGGCCGAAGAGTCTGCGCTGCAAGCCAGACGATGAAGTCCAGTCTGAATGCGAAGACCGCAGCTTCTCCAATGAAGTGAAGTGTTGACTCCTCCTTCAGCCCTTTAAAAAGTCTTTTTGTGCTCGGTCATTCTGACGTGGACTCATTGCGCCCTAGGGTGGAACCAATCATACCCCAGGACGGGCCCTTGATCCTGTTCTAGGGAGAAATCCAATCATATCCTAGGCAGGCCCGGGTGATGCTCCAGGGAAGAACCAATTGTACCCCAGAGTGGGGCTCCCATCAACAGGGAACCAGGCTGCTGAGTCATTCAGCCAAGTTGACACATTGTATCAACCACTACACCTACTTTCTTTTCCATAAACTTGACTTTAAAAAGGAATTAAACAGTTGTCAAGGGAGGAGATTCAATGTGGCTACACAGAGGAGACGCCATGCTGGATTACTTAGAGAAAGTCAACTACAAGGAAGAAGAGGGAGGGACATACAAGCTGACTCCAAAATCAGTTGGAAAGAAGAGACCCATGGACCAAACAGAATGTAGATGTAGGAGCTTATAAATGGTGGAGCAGCTCACAAGCGTACCTGTGGAGCCCCCACCTCTGTATAGCCCAGGAACTGTCATTCTGGGAAGTGCTCAATAAACATCTGGAACCCCAGGAATATTGCAGATTCATCCACCCTGATAGAGCTGGGCTAGAAGGCACCCTTGCCCACTGGACGCTGTGGCCTGCCTGTGTACTCCATGGCATACATAGTGGGGCTTGTCCAGCGGTTGCTAATTTGTTTCCAACTTTGGGAGGATAGAAAGCAACCTTTCTCCAGTGTCACAAAGAAGAGCTGGGGCAGGTTGGGGTGACAGTGCTGTTATTGGAGTAGTTATAGCAACTTGTTTGGTCCCTTTCCTTACTGTAGACTCTGTAGACCCCTGAAGACCCTGCAGCATGCAGCCTCCACTGCTCCACTCTGCAGGAGTGTTTCTCTCCCAGGACCCAGGGCTTGGTTGCACTTGATGTGTTTCTGCTGCTTGCTTTGCTGTGTTCCTCACTGGCTTTTCTCTCTCTCTTTCTGTATTGATTGTCTTTTGATTTTTTTTTTTAATTTGTATGTGAGTGAGCATGGTGCTTGGCTTTTCTGCATTGCTTTGATCTTCTGTTGCTATCTCCTTCATTCTTTCTGTTCTGTCTCTTTCTCCAGTGCCTCAACATGTGAGCGACTTCTCTTTTCCTTCAGCTCTCTTGCTTCCATTCTCTTTCTCTTCATTTATTTCTATGTTGTCTCCATCTTCCCCAAGGGTAACAACATCTTGCTCAAGAGAATGCAAATCTCTGGTCTGCATTGGATTTTATTACATACAGTGGACACTCTCGGCACAGCCAGCCTCATGTATAAACAGCTTGCCTTACAACAGGAATTTCAGGTTTAGCCTGAGACCAAAGCCTAGAGATACAGCTCAAATCTGGCAACCTGTGTGGTTGTAAATCGAGATGCGTGATGCCAGACAAGGGTATGTGAGTGCACACAAGCACTGATCTGAGCCCAGACCCATGCATCTGTGGATGGGATTTCAGGTGGTGCTGTATGTGATCACTATGATTACTGCTCTCAAAGTGGCCCCCAAAAAACTAGAAAAGAAGTTAAGGAAAGTAAAGAAAGCTGTCACAATGGAAAAGAGCAGCATTAGGCACCAGGCATGGTGGTGCACACCTATAATCACAGAACTCAGGAGGCTGAGGCAAGAGGATTGCCATGAGTGCAAGGTTAGCTTGAACTATACATCTTCTCTGACTCCAAGCCGGAGACATCAACTGGAATGGTGAGTTCAGTATGAAACTGTTGTTTCTGGCACATTAGGCCCATTTTTATAACTTTTGGTGAACACACCAGGAAAATTATTGGTATTTCTGATAAATTCTGAACATTATTCAACTATTTTTTAATTATGAAAAGGTTAGTTAAGACATGTTATGGGAGATTAGGAATGTGTCATAGGTATTTTCATTTATGTATATGGTACAGAGTCTCCCTAGGCAGCTCAGGCTTGTAGTGATCTTCCTATTTTCAGCCTCCCAAGAGCTAGGATTATAGGTGTACGCCACCATCCCCAGACTAGTTTGCAGGCTCAGCATGTCCTAGGGACAGGGCCTGCATGATATGTGGGATGGAGGATCAAATCCTCATCTCAGCACTTGCCAAAGCAGGCACTTAGTCCACTGAGCTATCTCCCTTGCCCTTCCATTATTTCTTACAGGAGAGATACTCTTGACTTGCAACTAATCTGTGTTCAACTAACCCCTGTGAGTGACTTTGAGTTTGTATGTCAAGGGTCCACTGCAACTACAGAACTTGTGCCTACAGTCAGTGGTACCAGCTTACTAATTATTGTGGTTTGTCAGTTTCTAGGCTGTGCTTGATGCTATTGTCGTTGCTAATTGTACCACTTTAGCCAAGGTGTCATACCTGTTGTGATTAGTTGTGCTTTCTTGTTTGACAACAGTGTGATTGACTGGGGTCATAAGTATTACCACAGTTAAGTAACAAAGGGCTGTCTACTGGGCTAAATAGACAGCAACTTTCCATCCCTAACTATATGGGAAGGTAGGGTTTTGAGACAGAATCAAAGCCCTAAAGCCAAGTGCACCCTAGAATTTATCTGTAAAAATAGACATTTCTTAGGGAGACACTGATGCTAGTGATAAAGTTAACTTCTATAAGGAGTTTACAAGCATCAATACAGAAAAAATTAAAATATAGAGAATTACAAGGTACAGAAGCATGATGCAATCGCAGAACTCCAGCCCATCCAGGGCCAAGGGGAAAATCAGGTGGAGAAAATCAGAAACTGCCCACCTGAATTTTCTGAAATGGTAGCAGCAGAAATAACAAAACAGAGGTTACAGAAAAAAATCAGATTATAAATAATTTCTCAGGTTAAAAAAGCGATTATGATTACAATGAAGGACTTGGTTAGGGGATCTGGAGCAGGTACAGATAAAAAATAGAGAAGCTTAGGAAAACGATGTAAATGATGAGTGTCTGACATAGGAAAGAAGTGAAATCTATGAAACAGATTCAAATAGACGTTCAGGAGATTAAAAATTCCATTGAATATATAGACAGCAGAATGAGCCCATATGGGGACAGACTTTGAAATACAGAAAATAGGTTTGTGGTTAGTGATTATGAAAAGAAAAATTTCTTAAAAATAGCAAGGGGTCATGAAAAACTGATTCAACAAATGCTAGACAATGCAGAGGAAAATAACATAAGAGTGATCTGAATACAAATGAAATAAAAAACCTATACCCAGAAATCGCCACAGAAAACATCCCAAGCAATCCAAGCACTTGGGAAGCTGAGGCAGGAGAATCAGTGCAAGTTTGAGACCAGCTTGGGCTACAAAAGTGAGCTCAAGGCCAGCTTGAATGGCACAGTTAGACCCTGTCTCAAAAAGACAAAAAAGAGAAAACATCCCAAGCAGGGAAAAAGAATTTGACAACTTACAGTTAAGTTAGGCATATAGATCTCCAATTAGCCATGACCAAAAATAAAATCTACACCAAGGCATGTAAAAATCAAGATTCCAGAAATTTAACACAAGGACAAAATATTAAGAGCTGTTAGAGAACAGAAATAAATCATCTGAAAAGGAAAGATCATTGAAATCACAGCAGACTTCTTAACATAAATCTTCAAGTCAAGGACAACTTGGAGTGAAATACTTCAAGTCCTAAAATAAAACAACTGCCAACCCAGACTGATGCATCCTGCAAAAATATCTTTTAAAATTGATGGAGAAATGAGGATACTTCCATGAAAAAGAACATGACAAACACAATAAAGGAATTTGTGACTACCAGACTAGTACTCCAGAACGTTCTAAAGGATATTCTAAAAAGAGATAGTGGAGGTGACAATTCCATGAACACCAATGGAAAAACCCCCACCAGGTAAAGTATGCAATTAAACAGAGGGGTTAGAAAGGAAACCAACAACAGGAAACAGGAGAAGTCAATATCAGCTACAGCTGTCCATGTATCTTAATTCACCAATCAAAAGAAAACTGGCAAAATAGATAAAGAAACAAGATTCAACAATATGGTGTATACAAGAAATGCATTTAAAACAAAAAAAATTTTCATACTGAAAGTCAAAGGGTGGAAAAGAATATTCCATATGACAAGAACCTGGAAAAAAGCTGGGGTTTCTACTTTAGTTGCAGACAAAGTAGATGTCAAGCCAAGACTTACCAAGAGAAACGAAGAGGGGCACAACATACTTGCTAAGGGAACACTCTAAGACAAATGGATAACAATCATAAACATATATGCACCAAATACTGGAGCACCCAACTATATAAAACAAACATTAACGAGCATGAAAAATCAAATGCACAATTGTAATGTGGACAAAAGATCATAAAAAAAATATCAGAACTGAACCAAACTTGTGAACAAATGGACTTAGTCATATCTACAGAGTGTTCCACCCAACAACATCAGCATGCACATTCTTCTCAGCTGTGCATGGGACATGCTCCAAAATAAACTACACACTTCCACATGGAACATGCTTAAGTACTTGCAAAGGAGTTGAAATTATCCTCTGTATACTATCAGGCCATAGTATAGTAAAATTGCAAAAGAAACTACCAAAACTACATCAACACACTAAATAACACCCTCCTGAACAAACAAAGGGTCATAAATGAAATCAAAGAAGAAATTAGTTTCCACAGTTAAACGGTAATGCCAATACAACATACTGGAAGTTATGGGACATAATGAAAGCAATCCTATTAGGCAAATTTGTAGTTCTGATTTCCCACATCAGGAAAATGAATGAGCTCAAATAAAATCTAATGTTGAATGTCTAGAAAAATAAAGAACAAATTAAGATCAAACCTTGATCAAAGGAGGAAATTATAATGATTAGAGTAGAAATTAATGCAACCAAGACTAAGAAAATAGTACAATCAATGAATCAAAGAGTTGATTTCTTGATAAACTGAATAAAATTGACAAATCCTTAGTCAAACTTACTAACAAAAGAAAAAAAATGAAGAACTCTAGCCCACGAAATTAAAAATGAGAAGAGTAAGATTGCAACGGAGGTTGCAGAAGTACAGAAGATCATCTATACTTACGCTGGGAACTGACATGCATATAAGTTGGAAAACACAGGCAAAATGGACAGGTCCCTAGATAAATAAGGATTACCAAAGCTAAATCATGAAGGTATAAAAATTTTAAATTATCTAATATCAGTCAATGAAATTGGAGATATAATTTAAAAAGTACCAAAAAAGAAAAACCCACGTCTTGATGGTTTCATTGTTAAATTCTACAAGAAACTTAGAGAAGATTTAATTCTACTACTCCTTAAATTCTGTAATGAAATTGAAAGGGAACAATATTTCCATAGCAATTCCTGAAAGCAAGCATTGTCCTGATACCAAAACCAGAGAAGGATTCAACCAAAAAAGAGAACTATAGGTCCATTTTTCTAATGAACATAGATGCAAAAAATAAAATGAAATTAAAAAATCCTCAGTAAGATATTGGCAAACAAAACACAGCAAATCATCAGGAAGACTGTATAACATGACTGAGTAGGATCCATCACAGGAGTGCAGAAAAGTTTCAACATAAACAAATCAATAAATGTAATACACCATATCAATAGAACCAAGGATAAAAACTTCATGATTGTCCCATAGGCACAGAAAAAGCAGTTGACAAATTTAATACTCATTCCTAATAAAAACTCTACAGAAAATTAGCATAGATGGTCTTTTATCTCAAGCTGATAAAAGTCATCGAGGACAAAACAATAGTCAACCTCATAGTAAATGGTCAAAAAATGAAAATGATCACTCTAAAATCGGGAGCAAGACAAGGATGTCCACTGTCACCCCTTATATTCATAAACATTAGCTAGGACATTAGACAAGGGAAAGAAGTTAAGGATAGGAAAGGAAGAATTTGAGTTATCCTTACTTGTGGGTGATGTGATACTCTACATAGAAGAACCCAAAAACTCCATCCAAAGGCTTCTAGGTATAATAGCTAAATGCAGCAGTGTATCTGGATACAAAATCAATACTCAAAAATCAATAGCATTCCTGTACACATAAGAAACTCATTGAAAGAGAAATTAAGGAAGCTACACCCTTCATAATAACACTGGAAAAAATTAAATACTTAGGAATCTTTTTAAAATGTATTTAATACAGGGTCTCACTACACAGGTCTGACTCACAGTGATCCTCCTGTTTTCAGCCTCCCAAGTGCTGGGATTACAGGTTCATACCACCACACCGAGTTTCAATCACTGTCTCAGCATATCCCAGGGGTGAAGTGGGCACAGCATGCTGGAGATTGAGCCCTGGTCTAAGCAGGTACTTTAATCCACTGAACTATCTAGCTGGCCCATGAATCATTCTTAAAAAGGAAATAAAAGATCTTAACACTGAAAACTACAGTGCTGTGAGCAATGAAGCTGAAACAGATATTAGAAAATGGGAATATATTCCTTGTTCTTGGGTTGGAAGAAACAATATAGTAAAAATGGCTATACTTCAAAAATTACTGTAAGATTTAATTTAATTCCAATAAAAAATACTGACAGCAAACAACACAGAATTAGAGACATCAATGCGAGAATGCATTTGGATCCAGAAGAGACCTAGAGTAATGAAAACAGTTCTGGGATACCATGGCAAGGCAAAGGGCATCACCATCTCTACTTCAAATTACACTACAAAGCCACCATGATAAAAACACCATTGTACTGAAAAAATAGCCTGAGGAACAACAGAACCAATGAGAAGATACAGGAATAACTCTAAATGCACTTAGACACCTTATCTTTGACAAAGGTATCAAGCAACTACTGTAGAAGAAAGCTTTTTTAATAAATGTGCAGGAAAGACTGGCTTTCCACATGCAAAAGGTTAAATCTAGACCCACATTTCTCACCATGCACTGAATTACAGTCAAAATGGATCAAGGACCTAACAATTAACACAGAAGCCTCAGATCTCCTGGAAGATACAGTAGGTAAAATGCTTGGAGTGGTGTAGGCATAGACTCTATGAAGAAACAACCCCCCTTGACAGGAAGAACCAACAAATGGGATCTCATCTTATAAAAGAACTTTTGCTTAGTGGAAGAAATCACCAACAGAGTGAGGAAACAGTGCACTGCATGGGAAAAAAACTTTTTACCAGCTGTTCCTCAGAGGGCTAACATCTAGAATACATACATAAAGAATTAAGAAATATTGGACCTCTCAAATTCAAAGACCTCATCCAACAACAGGCATCTGAAATGAATAGACATTGCTCAGATGAAGAAGTACAGACAGCAAAGAAATACAAGAAAGGATGTGACGCATCACTGGTCATTCAAGAGGTAACAATGGAAACAAAGCTGAGGTTAAACCTCACTCTGGAAAGAATGGTTATTTTCAAGAAGTCAATAACAAATGCTGAAAGGGTTATGGGGGCAAAGGCAATGGTCTCTCCTGTTGGTGGGAATGTAGACTGGTGCAACCACTACAGAAATCACTGTGGAGATGCCTTAAACACCCAGAACTCGAAGTTGCATTTGACTCAGCTATTTCTCTTCCTGGTGTCTTCCCAGAGGAGTTAAGAGCATCCCCCTATAGTGATGCAGGCATACCTGTTATAGCAGCTCAGTTCATGATAGCCAACAGCCTGCTTCTGGGAAACAGGCCAATGCCCATCGGTGGATGGATGGATAAAGAAATCATGGTATTTTTATACAATACAGCAGTACTGCACTTGAAAGCAGGATAAACTACAGGTCTACAGGGTGTTCAGGGTTTCACTACTAGATCAGACTTGTAGTGATCTGCCTGTTAACAGCCTCCCAAAAACTGAGATTACAGACGCACACCACCATGCCAAGTCTCAATTGCCCCAGGGCCTGAGCTGGCATGGCAATTCCGGGGATTGAACCCCACTTTAATCTGCTGAGCTATTTGGCCGGCTCATGAGTTCTATGTTAAAGCTGAGGCTGGTAGGGCTTGTGCATTGAGAACAGACTATTGGGACCTGCAGGGCTTCAGGACTTTGTGTGAGGCTGAGACCTTCCCAGGAGGGAAATCGTGCTTCCACTGTAGGCCTGCAGTGTTTTCACTGTTAAGTGACAGTGACCAGAGGACGATGGGCATTTCTTTGAGAGGAGAGGTGGCAGTTATTTTAGCCATGGATTCTTCATGGTTTCTGCTACAGCTCTTCCACTCTACTACAGTACAAAAGCAGCCACATTCATGTTGAAAATAAGCAAGCCTGGGTCCCATAAAAGCCATTTATCATTTTTCCTTTTTCTTGTTTCTTCTTTTTTGGTGTTGAGACTGGGAACAGAACCCAAGGTCTCGCACAAGCAAGGACGGCAGTCTACCACTGAGCTACACTCCTAGCACTCAGAACCATTTCTAAACCAAGTGGCAGGACGGATCTGTCTGTGAGCTCTAGCCTGTCCACCCCTAGTGGGCTGGTGCTGATCAGCAAGTCTTTATCAGATGCACACACTGTGCTAGGTACTGTTGCTAAGTACTTAATGCATTGTTTCATGCAGCATGGGAGGGTGTGAATAATGTGTCCAGCTCTGAGAATCTGAGGATACACTGACTTTTATCAGGGTGATGGAATAAGTTAGTTCTGGATGCTTCCAACTCAACGTCTGGCCTAAGACATCACCCAGGGTTTTGTTAGAAATGCAAACTGCTGACTCCCTTCAAAAATCTTGACTCAGAACCTAAGTTCCCACAGAATTCCAGGGATTCCCGTGCATGTTAGAGTCAAGAAGCAAGGGGGACGTCCCATCCCCTCTCACTCCAAAGCACACCCTGCTCGGTGCCCAGAGCTGTCCGGCTTTGTGTGCACCCAGCCAAGCTTGTTAATTGTCGGCTGCGGGCATCAGGCAGCTCCTGTCCAGTGGTGTGAGAAGGACAGAGCGGGCAGGGTGCCACCTCGGAGCTAAGCCTGGGCTCTGGGTAGAAACTTCTTTGTCTAAGGATGCTGGAGGCTCCAGGAAGGTGCAGCCCAGGAGTTTCACACCATTAATATTCAGGTGTTTTCAGCATGCAGAGTGCGCCCGTCCATCGTACCACACAGGGCCTGAATTCAGTTGTCTACACAGAGAATTCCTGGAAAGGTGTGTGCTCTGGAGGGGACTCCAGTGCGCTGCGGATCCATGGGGCTTCTTTCTGTCACTCAGATGGACTTGGAGCTCCTGGGCAGCTGCTCCTGCCAGTGCTTCATCTAATTAACAATCAGCTCTGCACACAAAGGCCAGAGAGGAATGCTGGGCTAACAAGCTCCCCGCCTGCCTGTCTGGGGAAGAATGCAGGCTGACAGGGACACAGTTATGGAGCATTGACCTATTGATCCGGAATGCCCTGGCTCCTAATCTCAGCTTGGGCTGCTTCATGCAATCAGCATTTCCAGATAAGCATCAGCCTACTACACAAAAGCACCCTCCGCAGACTCCATCTCCAGCGAGCCAGAGACAGCTCGTCCCAGGAGCCCAGCCCTAGAAGCCAATAAGGAAAAACCACAGGAAAGGCCCTCCTCCTCCCCTGCCTGCGAATGAGGCTGTGGGGTTCAGCCGGAAGGAACGATCTAAACAAAAAGCCTGCAGGTGCTCAGGAAAGCTGTGGACCTGGGCTCCAGGGGTGTGTGGATTAGGGAGTGGACCGGGAGCCTCATTTTCATCTTTTATATTGTGACACTGTACGTTTCTGTTAGAAACCACAGGATCATTGAGTGCCTGGAACGCGGATGGAGATGCCAGTGGGATTCCAGGGAAAAAAATGTCTGTGGATTGGAAATAAAAATTCTCTCTTTGAACTGTTTCACTGAACCGATGAAACGAATCGCTGCCTGGCACATGCACAGAATTGTTTCACGTTGCTGGGATCCGAGGGCGTTGCCAAAAAGTGGAATTTCTCTTTTCTTCACCAGAGTTCTGATCTGACTGAGGGGAAAAGATGAAGTGGAATTTGGGGGTGGAGGCACAGGGGCATGGTCAGGGGTGGGGCGAAGGCTAGAGGTGGAGCTCAGGCTTCCGGCTGCGGGGTTGCTTAACGTGGAATGGAGGACCAACGCTTCCCACCTTGCGCAGCAGCTCTAGACCTGTCCCTGGAGCTGGTCTGCCAGGAGGAGCAGGGACACATGCAGCCTCCAACCCAGGGGCGAGAAAGTAGGCGGGGCGGGCGGCATCCGACAGTCCTAGCCCCACTGTCTTCTGGGCAGCGGGGTTTTGGTGGGGAACCAAGAGAAACCAGGTGGGCTGGGCCTCTCCCTCCACCTCAACACGTTCAGGGGCTGAAGGACGCTATATTGGGAATTATATTAGTAACATGGACAAGCTGTACTTTTTATTTTTTTGTGTGCTGGGAATTGGACTAATGACCTTTCATTGAGCTCCATCTCTTGTCCCATTTTACTTTTTATTTTGGGACAGGATCTAGCAAAGTTGTTGACCTGCTCAGGCTGGGCTTGAACTTGTGATTCTCCTGCCTCAACTTCCCAGGGATGTCAGGTGTGTGTTGGCCCACCCACCACTTAGTTCCAGTGTACTAAGTATAATTCTGCTGTAGTTCTGGGCAGAATACTCAATTTCAGTTAAAGTACACAACTCCCTGAGATAATTTTACCTCTATCTTTCTGCAGCTGATGAGAGAACTGAGGCAGGAGGGGTAGTGTCATGGCTCCACAGATGCATGGTGAAGAGGTAGATGCAGAAGAGCAAAGCTGCCCACCTACTCTGGAGACTGGATCATGCTGAAGACTCTGCTGAGTTTGTTGAATGAATAGTGAGGCAGGTATGAGGCCAGCAGTGGTCTGCCAGGCCACCCAGTGTGGGAGAATGCATAATGTCACCAGCTGGAGCCACCAGTGCCCCTTTCTCCAGCTTGGGGCTGGCCCTGCAGGCCCTCTGGCATGTCCTGTCTGCCCTGTAGGTGCTCTATAGGTGACGCTGGGGCTGGTCAGGGTGGCAGGGATCTGTGTCTCGGGGTGCATGGCCCCTGCTGCACCACCCATACTGGGTCCTAGCTTCCCAGGGGCTTTGGAGCCCCTGTTTCACCTTCTTGATGCCCTGACACACTTAGCTGAGAGGTGAGCCCCGCCCTGCTCTGGCTGGGAGTCTGAGGAGCAGCTGTTACATTGTTCTGTAATAGGGATTGAACCCAGGGCTTTGCTCTGAGTTACATTCCTAGCACTTTTTAATTTTGAAATAGGGTCTTGCTAGTATGCCTGGGCTGACCTTAGGCCTCTGCTCCTCCTGCCTTGGCCTCCCAGAGTGCTGGGATGACAGGTAGGTATCAGTGTGCCTCTGTGGTCCCCGGTCTGCACTGGCATTGGTTTATCTCCACTTTGCCCTGGATGACCCTGCTGACTTTAATCAGTGTGTTTCCTTTGTCACCGTGGGCTTCCCCGTGCCACCACCAGCTTGTTGGCATTCTTTTCAAAGATCTGCACCTCTCTCTCTCCAGTCATATGGTCCATGGGACGTGGCAGGGTGGCACGGAAACATGAACTGGCTTTCCAGTCTGTTTTGTTTTGAAGGGGATATTTGCCATCGATTTATAGAGTTTACCTGCAAGATTAAGAATTTTCCATTTGAAACTCTTATTTCTGTCATCTTTTATTATGGAGACAGAGTCTCAATATGTAATTTAGGCTGGCTGTGAACCCATTCTGTAGCCCAGGCTGGCCCCAAATGCTTTGCAATCCTCCTGCCTCGGTCTCCTGAGTGCTGGAGTTGTAGGTGTCCACTACTGTGCCTGGCAAAACCCAATCTCTTTAGGTGAGCATTTGGGAGAATCTTTCTCATATGGCTCAAATCTCTGGGGTTCAGCTGGGGTTGGGCCACATGCACTGGGACCCCAGGAGCAGGGAGTTGGGGCTTGCAGAGTGTGCAGGGCAGAGCTCCCTTGGATTATTCGTAGGGAGCCCTCCTCACCCTCCCTGTAGGTCCAGGCTCTTTGTACCCAGAGTTCCCTGCCTTGTCCTCTCCTCTCAAGAAAGTGGCTTGCAGCCCATCCAAAAAGCCTGGCCAGCACCACGCCCACAGGAGGGTAAATGCTCTGGGTGCTGAGTGCTCACTGTTGTCCTCCTCCCTCCACCTTTGCTGGAGATAGCAGGCACCACCCCCAGCTGTCCCCAGAGGCCCACATCCAGTGAGCAATCAATGAGGGATGCAGAGGAGGCCCCCATTCCACACTGGGGTCAGCTCCACAGTGTGGCCCATGTGCCAGGGTGCCGTGTGGGCTCCGCCACAGGCAGGACCCCAAGACTGAGCCTGCAACTCCTTTCCTTTTCGGCTGCTTGTCTCACATCTTCAATAAGACACCCATACCCAGGTCCTCGACCCGGGCGCTGCTCCCAGGAGCAGATGCAGAGGCCAAGCCGCCAAATGGCCGGCCCCAGCCAGGGTCCAGGATCCAGGCTCTGAGGTCCGGAGAGGCCCCACGCTCTGAGGGAGGAGGAGGGGCTGCGCTGGCAGTTGCCGGCCCTGTGCTGGAACGGTCTACACTGCCTGATCCAGCCTGCTGGAGCTGTGATGGTCGAGAGTCCTAGGCCTGTTGCCAGAATCAAGATGGAAAATATTCTCCCTGAAGGCGGTGACCTTCAGGGAGGGGGTAGGTCCCAGGGTCCTGCTCAGGAGCAGCTCTGAGAGACAGAGGAGGACTGATGCAGGCTCTGCAATGTGCAGACAGGAGGGGCACCCAGTCTCCAATGCCCACAATCGAAGGACAGGTTTATTTTTATTCTTTTTTATTTACTTATTTATTTTTTTTTATGGTACCAGGGGTTGAACTCAGGCCCTTGCCCTTGCCAGGCAAGCACTCATTCTACTGAGCTATCTCCCCAGCCTGAAGGACAGGTTTAATTGACTCGCAGCTTCAGGGATCTGGCTAGCTGGTTCCAAGGCAAGAGGTCATGGTGGAGGACTTGGTGAGCAAAGCTGCTCACTTCTTAGTGGCCTGAAAGCAGAGCATAGAACAACAACACCAGGGGAAAGGGACCTGGCAGAAGATAGACCTTAAGGTCACGTGTCTGGGACCCTGCTAGACACAAGCAAGTTGCTCTACCTGTTGGTTAGGCATCGTTTAACCCAGCCAAGTTGACATCAGGGATGATGGCTGCAGAGGCAGAAGCCACCCCTACTGACCCTTCCTGGTCTTTAGGTATGGCTAAGGGGCTCTGCATTACCCACAGGAACCTCTGTCCCTTGGGGTTGGGGTCGGGTGGAAGAGCAAGACGCAGAGGCCCTAGGGGCAGAGCAGAGATGGATGGAAAGACGCAGGGTGGTTTCTGCCCTCCATCGACTCCCACCTTCCTCTGACTTCCTGGCACCAGGTCCTTCACACTCTTAGCCTTTGCTCCTTTGAGTGCCTCTCCTGCCCAGCCCAGAGTCTTGGCTCCCATTCAGGAAACACTTGCCAAGTGCCCGCTGGGGCCTGGCCCTTCTCTAGGTGGTGGGGTTTCTGAGGGAGCAGCTGCCCTCCTTAGTTATGAGCAGCACGGAAGGATACACAGTGTGCAGCTCAGAGCTAAATCGTCTCCCTCACATCTCCTGTGTTGTGGTTGAGATCTAAAATGTACCCTAAAAGGGGGGCTGGGGAGATGTCTCAGTAGAATAAGCGCTTGCCTGGCAAGGGTAAGGTTCTGAGTTCAACCCCTGGTACCACAAAAAAATAAAATAAAAATAAAATAAAATAAAATAAAATAAAATAAAACCTCCCCTAAGAGGCTTTCGTGCACAGAAGGCAACTGGCTCACGGGGTGCAGCACTCACTGGTGGACTTGTCCGTCGTAAGTCCCTGGCTGACAGTGCTGTGGGGAGGAGGGTCTGACTGGAGGAGGCCACAGGTGGGGCCTGGAGGAGCGCACACCTGTCCTGCTCGCTCCTCTCTTCGCTCTCCCTCTCCTGGCAGCCGCCTGCCTCCTCCGCGCCCTCCCACCGCACCTTCTCTGCCTTGGAGGCGACTGGCGATGGTTTCAAAGAGTGAGTCCTGCTTTACCTTGCGGGCATCAGATATTCCGCCTTAGAGCTGGAGAAGTGACTGAGATACCGTGTGTCCTGAAAGACATCTCCTCTTCCTGAGATTCTCCACACCTTCTGCAAAGGGGACACCAAGGAGGCCACAGGCATTTCAGTGCAGCCGCAGGAGGGGCTGGCCTATGCATTGGTGGCATCCGAGGTGACTGCGCTGCGGAAGCACACAGGCCTTCACTGTTAGTTCCTTCAGGAACTGAGGAGGAGTCGGCTCCCAGGGAAGGAGAGAACGGAAGCTTCTGAGCAGCTCAGTGCGTTTTCTGTTCACTTCCTCTCCTGGATTTGTATTCAGCCTCCCTCCATCAGCCAGGATCTGCTAGCAGGCACCACAGCACAGTGGCTGGGGTGCAGTGTTTGGCTTAAAAAATAACATGGGATTAAGTCCCACATCTCTCTGTGACAAGCTGTGGGGATGTGGATGCGTAACTGAATCTGAGAAGGGATCTTTATCTTCTCATCTCAGATAAGGAAAACTTCTTATTCTGTTTGAAAGATTCTCAATTTCAGAGTCCTGAATTCTTTTTGGTGTCTCTAGTTTAATATTGGTGACAAATAGCTGTGGCAGGTGGAGGCGTGTTTGAAGGGGAGCACACGGCACGGGCAGTCTATTTTCCTACTCAGATGGACTTTTTCTTCCATTTTACATGTGTTTGTCATGTGGACTGCAGAAGATATACTTAGACATACCTGTAGCTAGATAAAGAAAGTGGGGATCAGAGAGAGTACCTGACCTCCCAAAGGTAACAGAGCTACAAGACAGGGCACGGGGGCTCAGAGCTCCTTGGAGCAAGTTTAGCAGCTGCCTGGCCTCTAAGCCAGGAGGCTGTATGGTCTTACCACTCAAGCCAAGGTCTGGGAGGACTTTCTCTACTGACTACCAAAGGACACTAGCTGAGCCCACATCAGTACCTGCCTGTTATGGTTTGTGTAGTTGTCCCCCCAAAGCCTCATGCAATCATGTGGCAGGGACTTATAGAGTTTGAGACTTGACTGATGATCCATTGGGATTATGTGTTTTAGTACTAATGAGATTACGGGTCTGAATACTGCTGGGAATTATGGGTGTGGCCTGAGGTGGATAGGATGAGGCTGAGAGCCTGATGTAATTTAAAGAGAGACAGAGAGAAAGACTCGCACTGTGGCTCTCTGCTCCCCTGGTTATTCTATTGCCTCTGTTGCCATTGTTGCTCTTCTGCCACCATGAACTGCTGTTCTCTACCATGTGCCTTTCTGCCTTGGAGCCAGCCAAATGTGGACTGAAACCTCCAGTAACTGTGAGCTAAATAAACCTTTCCTTTCTTTATTTTGGGTGTTGGGTATTTGTCCCAGCAACGAGAGAAAAGTGACTCAGACACTACCCCCTTTTTTCTGAGCCCATCTTTATAGAACATTCTGCTTGTGTGCACAGAGCAAGGAATCACCAGGGTCCCCAACTGGGAACCATCTCAGAGCACCACTCCCTGGGCCCTCTGAACTGCTTGCTGGCTCCGTGTGCAGCTGGCAGGGTTCTCACCAGGTGTCGGCCCGCCTGGGAGGCAGGCAGCCTGGTGGAAGGGTACATGCACATGGGTCCCTACTGCACACTGCACAGAGTTTGCCTCTCAAGGCTGAGGCTCTACTTCCTGTCCACACCCACACAGCTCAACCTGGAGAGATGTGGAGTGCAGAAGTGTGCTTCCTTAATCTCAGCACCAAAACCCTGCCTCTTCTCTGTGACATCTGCCAGCAGACATGGCCCACGGAGTGGGCTTCAATAGCAATGCAGGGCCGACTGTGGCCAAGTGCCAGCTAGTGCCTAGCACAGAGAGAGAAGCCATCAGAACCCGGGAAGAGGGAAGAGGACTGGCTCTTAGAAGGCTCTACAGGGTTTCTCTGGGTCCCATGGTGGCCTCACAGTAGTGGCAGGAAGGGTGAGACCCCTGAGGGAAGCTTGCTCAGGATGAGCTCTACCATGATGGGCCCCTCCATCACCACGCCCGTCGGAGGTCATGCATCAGAGACTGGCTGAGGGCCCCTGGCCGGGATGTGGGGCTGTGACATCACGGCTGAGCAATCCATAGGACCAGCTTGGGAGTTTTATTGCGCTTCTGCTGCCTGGGCATGAAGTCAGCTGGCCTGTGCGAGATGGAGGACATTTCACTTATAATTAGCTGGGTGCTTTCTTTTTTTAAAAAAACAATTTAAAAAATATATTTCTGCCTATTTTGCAGTGAGCCTCTAGCTGGTCTGCTCCTTATTTCTCTCAGTTTCAGTAGAGCTGAATCATGAAGGTAAAATCTGGAGGGGCTTGGGGAGCTGTGGGCTGCTGGGGAAACATAAATTACCCCAATCATCCTGCAGGCACACTGCACCTCTGTGGGCCTCCCTCTACATGGAGCCTGAGAAATGGTTATGGGGGAAGAGAGGCGTCTCTGCCCAGGCAGGGGCCTCTGAGCCCCAGAGTCTTTGGGGCAAAATTCCCAGTACCAGCTGGAGCCTGTGCGGATTTGCTCTGGGATTCTGGGGTGGGAGCAGTATCACACTTCCTTTATTTTTTCAAAGCAACTCAATCTGGCTTTGCTCTCCACCTGCCAGCTTGGCAGAAACCCAGCCTTAGTTATGTCTTTGGGGGGAAAATGTGGGTAGATCTTTTTCTCTGTGTTCCTGTCTTTCTGTCTCTCTGTCTTTGTCTCTCCTCTCTCTCTTTCTCTCTATCTCTCTGTCTCTGTCTCTCTCTCCTCTCTCTGTCTGTGTCTCTCTCTCCTTCTCTCTCTGTCTCTGTCTCTCTCTGTCTCTCTGTCTCTCTCTCTCTGGGAATGCGGTATTCCCCAAGACCTACAGAAAGCATTCAGCCTCTGGTCTGTGGTAGGAAATCCTTGCTTAGGGTCTGCAAACACCTCAGGAATCCCTCCTCATCCCATACCATGCCAGGGGTTTCAGCACAGTGCCCACAGCCAGGGGCCTCATGCCTTTCCTAGGTGTGCTCTGTCTTGGTCAGCCCCATTTCTAAAACTGGCTTCTATCACAGAGACCTCCAAGCTACTGTTCCCAACTCTAGAGGATCCCTGTCCTTGTCCTTCTGCCTTTCCACCAATAGAGTGGATCCTTTCTCAGGCAGCAAATATATCTCTTCAAGCCCTCTGGAAAACAGGAAGGGAGGGAGGGAAGAAGAAAGGAAAGAAGGAAACAAAAATAAGTTATATTATATTTCTTCCTTTGCTATTTGTTCAGAAAAGGAGAAAATGACTCTTTTTGAAAATACTCCTTAGGCTCCTTCTAGAGAACAAGATACAATATCACCCTCCATCAGTGTATCACCAGCTGTGGCTCTGAGCATTCCCTACACTATCTAGGCTCGCATCTCCTCAGCTGCAGGCTAAGGCTTGCAGAGTGACAGTGCCATGAGGATGAAGTGGTCAACCTACCCCAGTGCTGGGCCCAGAGCCTGGCCTGGAGTCATCTCTTCAGGTGTGCCTAGAGGCCAAAGGAGAAGGCACTCATGATTTCTCTGTGCTTGAGGACAGGGCTGTAAGTGATCTCAGTAGCCTTAGCAAGCCATAGGTCTCTAGATGTGTCTGGTTCATCCAGTAGTTTTAAGATGCAGTGATTGAGGAGGAGCAGAGAGTACCAGGCTATTCTTACCATGGGGGTGTGTCCTTGGGCCATGGGGCATGTCCTCGGATCACTGAGGGCATGTCCTTGGGCCAGGGGCATGAGCTTGGGTCATTTGGGGTGTGTTTTTGGGCCAGGGGCCATGAGCTTTGGTCATGCGAGGTGTGTCCTGGGGTCTCTGAGGGCATGTCCTTGTTAGGAATGCTGTTCTTCTGGACTAAGGACTCTCATGAGCAAGTTGTTTATCCCAAACCTGGTTCCTGACTCTCTCACTGGCTTCTCACCTGGTCCTGCATTCTCTCAGACCTTGTGAACTCCCACCAGGATGCCATCTGCCACAAGGCCTTCATTAGAGGCCAAGTCAACAAGACCTTCCGGTCTTGTGTTTTCAGCTTCCAAACTGTGAGCTTAATAAACTTCTTTCCTTTATAAAGCAAACTGCTTCAGGTACTTCATTATAGTAAGAGAAAACTGACAGATACAACAGACATCAGAGTTTCCTGGAGGGCTTGTCAAACACCAATCTTGGGCTCCAAACCCAGGGTCCTGGATTTTGGAAGCCTGATAATCAGCCTTTCTCATAAGCTCATGGTGAGACTGCTACTAAATAGCTTGAGAACCATTGCTTTCTGCTAATAGTTTACTTCTGGGGATAGAGGAAGGTCAACCATAACTATTTAGAAAATAAAACACCTCCCTCTTACAGCCACCTAGATCCTGCTCATGAGAGCTTCCTTGGAAATAGTGAAGTCAAGGTCTTGCTGGGTTAGTGTGAGTCCTAAGTCCATTCGGCTGATGTCTTCATTAGAAGAGGAAAGTCTGGGACACAAGCACACACAGACGCACAGGGAGGGGACAGGGGTTGGAGAGGGTCATCGCTTGGCCAAGGAGATCCTTCCAGGGACCCTGGAAGACAGGTAGGAAGCATGGGCTGGAGTCTCCCAAGAGCCCTAAAGGGACCCAGTCCTGCCAGTACCCTGATTTCGAACTTCCAGACTCCTCAACTGTTTGAAGTGAATTTCTGTTATTGTAAGTCATCTTAGCTTGTGAAAAATTTGTTTGTGGCAGAAAGTTAGAGAAGTACTAAAGCCCCAGCCCCCATAAAAACTTCATCTAGAGATTTTAGCCTGTCTCTCCTTCACTGAGGGACTTTGGTGAGCCCAAGAGCCACCCAGAGCAGCAGAGTTCCTGGAGGGTGGCTACTTCACTGGGTTGTGACTGTGAGGTCCAGGCCACTCTGGACCACCCTGCCCACATGGTCACCTTGATTTTGCCACTGCCCTAAGAACAGCTGTCTGCAGCTGAATGCCCAGTTTCTGATTCTGAGATGCTATTCTTGTGATTTGAATGTGGTCCTGGAATTCAAAATTTAATAGCCTTCTCAGGCAATTAATGGATAACCAAAGACTTCATTTAATAAAACAGACTGAAGGAAGTAAGGTAATCACAACTCAGAAATAGGTAAATTGCATCCTTGCTTCTCTAATCCAAGGGCTCTACGTTTTATTTTTGTGACGTGGATCCTTTGGCAACTTGCTGAAGTCCGTGTACCCATCTTAGACAACACTATAGCTCCTAGGAGAATATGTGGGGTTACAGAGAAAGCTAGCCACATGGATATGTGGCAGCAAGAGTATTTAAAAGCCCAACTTTTTGATAAAGTACTCTAAGTGGCTCTTTGCTAGCTATCAGCAACAAGGATTAGCAGTGGCTCTAATACAATTACTGTACTTCCCAAGGGGGTGCTGAGCCTGGTTAGATGCTACAATTATAAAGTGATGCAAAGATACCTGTGATTTCTATCTATGCATGGACACTGGGACAACTTATACTCCTGTGTGTTAGGATCCACATGCAAACCTGTTAGAGTTGGCAGAAATGAAGATGCCACACCTCCAGCCCCCAAGTTCATGGTGCCTTGGCTCCCTACAAAGCCTTTGAATGTCCACAGACCTTAAGTTATAAATGTGTGGAAGACACCCTGCCTTTTCTCCTGCTGAGTGGGGTCCTATCACCCCACAAGCCTGCTCCAAGTGAGGATGTGCCTTTGGAGCTCAGCCCCATTGCCTCTGGAGGTTCATGGGTTGTTGAGCCTGAAAACCCATAGTTGGAGCATCTCTGCCTACTGAGTGCAGAACTTGAATCTGAGCCTCACATTTACAGTGCAAACTTTGTGGGGCTCTGGTGAGGGTTAGAGATGTGTAGACAATGCTAAGTATACAGAAGGTGCTTATCCAGATGTGGTGTCATTCATTCTAAGTTGGACATTACTGGTGGAACCTCCTTCAGAGTGTCTCCCTAGCTAGCAGGCACGCACATCTCAACAAAGAGCCAAGGGTTTCAGAAATCTGATGGAGAATCAGATGAGGGGGATGAGGGGACTGAGGATTCCTTCCATGTGGCCTGCATGAGGACCCACAGAGTCATTCGCTCAATTGTCTTGCAAAGGGATCACTGAGCGCTGGGCCTCCTGAGTGTGCTGTTGGATCCCAGGAGCAGGGAGGCTGGCAGGACCCTGGGAAGTCTCCGCAGTTCACATCTTGGCCTGGTGGTGACCTTGCCAATGGCTAGGCCTCAGGGCACTGGCCAAGCCTTGGACATTCCTTGGCCTGGCCCCATCAGGGTGAGCTCAGGGTATTGCAAGGATGGGCAGCAGGTGAGTAAATTCCACCATAATGTCCGCGCTGAGGTGCTAGGGAAGTCCTGTGTTTGCTGCCTCCATGTGTTCTTGGACTAGGGGGAGAGTTGTCGGCAAAGCTGAAGGACACCCACCAGTATCCTCTACCTCCTGCATCTTTGAGGTTAGAGCCAGCTTCGTAGGACCTTGGGGACACATTCCCTTTGACCAAGAAACTGTAGCTTGGGAATTTTCCTGCTGCCCGCCAAAGTCTGGTGATAGCAGGCCAGCCAGCTGTGACTGTCTGCACAGAGCTGGGCGTGGTCCTATACCTTGGCTCCTGCTACTCCAAACCCAGGGTTCCTCAAATCAGCTGCCACTCCATCCTCACCCTGACCATGGCATCAGATACAAGAAAGCAAGGCACTGAAGGTCAAAGGTTCTGAATTTGGTCAGGTTCTGTTTCTGTCAACTGCTAGCTTTGTGACCTGAGCCAGGGACACATAATCTCTGAGCCTTTGTTTCTTCACAGGGGCAGCAGAAGTGGACAGAGGAAGAGAAAAAGGGGAAAGGAGGCTGTGTATCCTCCTTGCCCTCCACAGCCCATAAGCTTCCTGAGTGTTGATTTCTGGCTGCAACTGCCTCATGCTAGGCTCTTTTTTGCCCCAAATCACCCAGCACGTGGCCTGGTGCTTTGAGCCCCAAAGTAGACCATGTACAAAGCCACAAGGATAAGGTCAGTGGAGTCAACCTGCTGCATATGCATACATTCTTCTCTTCCTCCCTCTCACCTCCTTCTTCTTCTCCTTCTTCTGGTTTTAGTGTTGATGGGGAAGGAGAGGAGCGGTGTACACGACACAGATTTGATAAGTCTCAGAAGAGTGGCTGGTACTCGGGTGTCCGCAAAACTTCCCTGCCTTCCCTTACGCACCACAGGGGCATGCTGGGCACCTCAACTGACCCACCTAGGCCTTCCCTGCCTGTGGCTCCTCTCCCCTGAGCTGCGTTGTCACTTTTCTCCATTGGTTTGTGCAGGGCATCCACTGTCATCTGCCCAAGGTAACGATATACCCCTTTCTTATATCTTCTGGGTGAACATGCTAGACTTCAGGATTCTCACCTGCTTCAAAGTACTTCAAGACATTTCCCCTGAAAAGACTTTCATTCCTCCATGTGGACTGTTTTTGTCCTTGGTGTTCATGACAATAATGAAGCCAGATGAAGATTATATCATATAATGTAAAGGTAGCTTGGAAATATAAGAAGAGATGCAAATTCATCCATGGGCTGGTTCTTTCTGGCCCCTTTGTCAAGCCTGGGCTTTTCAAGTTTTCCGTTTGCTGATCTCGAGACATGGTCTCACTATACAGTTGAAGCTCGAACTGGCATCTACCTGCTGCCTCATCCTCCGAGTGCTGGGAGCACAGGTGTGCACCCTCGCACCTGGCTTAATTTTCAGCCTCGCTTGCTTGCTTTCTGTCTGAGCTGGGCTGATGCAGCCCAAATCCTCTGCAGCCTTCCTGTTCTGGCCTCCACTGGCACTTCCTCCTGGAAGCCTTCAGCCTTTGCCTGAGCTGCCAGTTCTCACAGGTGGCTCTGTGGCTGTGCAGATCTGCACTGCAGAATCTTGCCCCCCTGCCTCTCTCCTTGGCTTCTGGAGGGCATTTGGCCTCGGCAAGAGCCTCTTGGCCTTTTGGGAGGCTCAGCTTGTAGCCGCTCCCTTCTATGTGGATTCCAGAAGTTTGAGTTCCCTTTGTGTCTAGATGAGCAGAAGGAAAGGGACCGTAGGCCCCATGGTGGGTCATGTGCACAGTGGCCTGATTTCTTTAAGCACAGGGACATTTCATGCATTGCAAAGCCTAGGTTGATGTCCACTTGGGGTGTCACACTTATAGAGACAGACTTTACAGTCACAGCAGACAACAGCTTCAAAAGTGTCTCCCAGCTCTGCCAGTGCCAAAGGCCAGTGAGGTACAGGAGAGCTTTGAGGGGCCCAACAACTGCAGGTGCACCCCAGGCATCCTGTGCAATTGCTTCTTCCAGAAGGACCTGCGCACAGTTGTGTAAAGCACACCTCAGTCTCCCCAGCCCTTGTTATCAGATCGTCCCCTCAGCCCAGTGACTGGAGCCTGGCCATCACTTCCTCCCTGAAGCTACTCCTGAGCCCTCAGGAGCCTGACAGTTGATTTTGGCTAGACATTGCCAAGAGGGCTTCTCAGTGCCCAGGTTGGGTGGCTGTAGGCACGCACGTCCCTGTGAGCACACTGATGCATGTCCCACACACCCCAGATGCTGTGTTGCCTGGGTTCCTGACTGCAGTGCACAGGAATGTCTGTGACAGCCAAGGGATGGAGTGACTCCTGGGTGAGCCCTTCTTCCTCCCAGCAGACCCTTGGCAGCCTGTTCCAAAGCCAACCTAGTACAGCCCTGCCCCGCAGAGGGCCAAGGAGGGCTTCAGTGTTATTAATGGCGGCCTTCCTTTGTGTTGTGAGTGGCCTCTGCCCCTGCTTTGGAGGAGAGTTCACAGGCTAGGAAGGTGGAAAATCGTGGGCGTGGCATGAGATGAGAGCTGAAGGGATGGGGAGAAGGGACAAGGGGACAGGCGTGCCTTTGTGGTCATCTGCAGTGGTGCTGAGGTGTGTCTGCCTGAGCCAGAGGACATGAGACCCCTACCTCTTCATTCCTGGTAGGCCTTCCCAGAAGCATGGCCATACGAATGTTAACAACGATATGCCAGTGCTGCCGTATTCCAGCTGCTCAAAAACCGGCTGTCTTTTCTTGCCAAAATGAGAGCTTTAGGGGAGCCCACAGTCAGTGTTCCCTCTTTCCTTTCTGATTCTGAACTGAGAAAAAGAATGAGGCCAGTGGCACCAAAGTGTCATCTTTGTGGCCAGAAGAAGCACTTGGAGTAAAAGTCCAGGAGGGCCGTCAGCTTCCCAGGCTCCTTGCTGGACCTTACAATAACAACCTTTGCACCCTGGGGAGCCACACAGAGATCCAGCAGAGAGGCAGCGAGGTGAGGTCCCCTGCTTAGGCTTCTGCAGGCCAGTGTCAGGCCTCAGGGCAGTGGAGACAATTGGCCCTGGTTTGTCAGCCAAGGAGAAGTCACCTGGTGTTTTAGTCACTTTTTCAGTGCTGGGACAAAACATGTGGCACAACCAGTGCAAAGGAGAAGCTCATCTTGGCATACAGCCTGGAGGGGTACAGTCCGTGGGCAGCAGGCACCAAGGCAGGGTGGCCTGGGGCAGCAGAAGCTGCTCATGGCATGGTGGACAGGGAGCAGATGGAGGTGAGTCCTTCTAGGTCAGGCTTGCAGTGACTCACCCATTTCAGTCAGGCCCATGTCCTAAGAGTAAGCAGGCCATTGGGTCCCAGTCCAGCACCTTCCCAAGCTCACACTTATGACTGCATGTGGCCCTTGGGGGACCTCTAGATCCAGACCATGACACCCTCTCCTCCTAGGGCAGAGTGAGCAGAGCCCCAAGGGGACAAGGGTGCTCAGGGAGTCTCCCCTTACCTCCAGGAGCAGCCAGGGAAGTGTCAGCTGTCTCTCCCAGATGCTCTCTGGGCGTTGCTCAGCATCAGCCCACCATGTGGGTGGGAGGTGGGGTCCCTTTCATGGGAGCCAGCCCTCTGCCAGGGAAGCCCTGCCCCTTCAGGAAGCCGCTCCACCCATGCAAGCTCCACACCTTTGGGTGTCCTCCTTGGGCTGCAGAGGGCAGGGCAACTGCACCCTTAGGACTACATTAGTAAGTCATCTTCAAGACCATGCTGCAAGGGGCCCGAGGCACCCTATCTCCTGGGTCCTGTCTTGTATTTTGTGTCACGGTGTTGCCAAATGCAGCCCCAGAAGGTGGGTGCTGAGTGGACTGCCCAGCAGGAGCGAGGACTCATTGGCCAGGACCCCATTGCATGCAGCAAAGCTTCTTAATGGCTCTCATTTTCCTCCCCTCCCCTCCTTCCTCCTTTTCTTCTGCTGCCACTGCTCCAGCCTCCCACCCCCTGTGGCCCTCCCTGGATTAATGACCCACCAGAACTTCCTGAGCAAAACAAGAAATCAGTCAGAAATCACCCCATATCTCTGACAGCCTATCCCATCCCTTCACACCCACATGTCCTGGGCGGTCACCCCTGAGTGCCACTTAGACCACTGAGCGACTTCCGCTCCTGCCCTTGTCTATCAGGATGTTCGCTGTGAGCACTTCTTGGCAGAGCCTCTGGACTGCTTCCTTAGGAGGGAAGCTGCACCATGGCTTGGCAGGGAGGACGTGGCTGTCTGGGCCAGGCTGCCCTGAGTGCCGCTCCCCGGGGGGCCACTTAATCCCTCTGTGACTCTGCTCCTGTCACTTGGCCTCCTGGAGCCTTGGCTTCCTCATCTGCAGAATAAGTGATATGAAGGTGCTGGTGGTGAGGGGGAGAGCTGCCAGGAACAGCAGTGGCTCCTTGTGAACCTTGACCTTGAGGCCCAGGGAGTGGGTGGAGAAGTTCAGGAAGAGCCTGCCATGGCTCCGCTGTGGTTCATGCTCCTTGGCTTGCTGATAGATAACTGGGCTGATCCAGGGCTGAGCTCACAGCAGCCCTGCAGCACTTGCTCTGACCAGCCAACCCTTCCCAACGTCTTCATCTGCTCTCAAATTAACCTGCCTTTTCCCCAAGACTGAGTCTGGCTGCTGCTCCTGGAGGACATTTTGAAAATCCCTTCTCAGGGTCCCCTTCCAGGCCACTTGCTCCCAAAACACCCCAGTTGGTGGTAGATGGTTTGTGTATTCAGGTTGCCCAGACAGGACAGCAGAATTTACAGTTACAGAGGCAGGACCCAGGAGCCAGGAGCCAGGAGCCAGGAGCCAGGAGCAGGGCCAGCTGTGGGTCCTGTCATCCTTGTGATCCTAGCTGTGAGCCCACCGAGTAAGCAACTCTGAGTGCCTCTGTCCTTCCGGACTTTGGGGCCTGGACAGAGATGGGTGCAGACGTAATCCCTGCCCAGAGGGATCAGCAATGGAACTCCCTGCGGGGCTATAACTTGGGGTTACCAGATGCCAGCGACAGCGCATGTATCAGGAGGTACTGAATAGCTTTCAAGACTGCCTGAAGCCAAGAGAACCAAGTTTAGGAAATGCACATAGCCCAAGGAGTTAGGCCACAGCTGAAGGCCCCCAGAAAGGAGCACTTGCTGGCACGAGTCCCTCACATCACTGTTGTTGCCCCATCGTGTCCTCGGCCTGCTGGCTGAACCTCGTGGTCCCACTTTTCTTGGCGTCATTGCATTGCTTGTTGAAGTCACAACTCAGGTTTGGATTCCCCCAAGGATATTCACCATCTTAGGGCATGTCCCCAGGCTCCAGGGCACAGGCCCCAGCAGGGGCCCTCTTTGCTTTTTATAGTCCTATCCTAGGGAGTTCCTCCTAAATGTCCTGCTTACCTCTAAAGCTTGGGTATGACAAAGAAGTATTAGACCAAACAATTCAGATCTCCAGTTCCTTCTTTTGTGAAGTGGGATTTAAGACAATGAATCTCCACATTTCTCGAAAGGGTGCTGTGCAGATCAAGTATAATAATGCAGAAACATAGAAAGTTATACAACAGTGTATGAAAGGAGCATGGGAATATTTCCCCTAGTAGCTGATAAATCACAGCAAAAATTAAATCACACTTAATCTATGTTACCGGTTTTCCGAGCTGAAATGCCAGAAGCTCAGGGACATACCATGCTGCAGGACTCACCTGGGGCACAGGGCTGGCAAGTGGCAGAATGAAGACTGGCACCCAGGACCACCTGAGCTGGGTTCTGTCTTCTTGGCAGGAAGCTTGGTTCTAATCCCCAAAGTCTGCGAGTTGACTAGAAGCTCAAGAGCGAGGACTTCGAATGGGAAGGAGGCGAGAGGAGCCCTAGAAGGGGAGGAGCGGAGATGAGTCCCCTGAGTCCCTGAAGGTATCCACATTGGAAGGCCTTAGCAAGGAGCACTCCCTATGAGCCTGTGACCCATAGCGCAGAATACTTATCATTGTGCAAACTTGGAAACTGAAGCCAAAAGAAGTAAAAAAATTCAGCCAGAAACATCCCGTTAGCCTGTGCAGGGCCGGTTCTTAGTTACAAACAACAAAACCCAGTTCACTGAAGCGAAGAAGTAATGTCCTGAACAATAATGTGGGAAGGTGGCTAGCCCAGCACGGAAGGAACCTCTCCTCTCCACTGAGCCAGCTCTGGAATGGGTCTCCTGTGGGTGGTCACTGGGCTTTCCACGCTGGATCCTCTCCA
Organism: Myocastor coypus; assembly: GCA_004027025.1. NCBI lineage: Eukaryota > Metazoa > Chordata > Mammalia > Rodentia > Myocastoridae > Myocastor > Myocastor coypus. The sequence continues at coordinate 6,117 of PVJA010003435.1, read as the reverse complement.
TGGCAAGAGCAGCCTGCATACCACATTAGTAGTTGAAACCGCTAAACTTGTCTTGTGCCCGAAGTCTGCCCGCAAGAGAGTGTGGGAAGATGAGCATGTGGCATCTGTGGCCAGAGGGGACAGAAAATGCCATCTTCTTGTCAAGCTGGGAGTGTTCTAAGATGCTGGGGGTGTAAAGATGTGCTTGTCATTGGCGTAAATCCCAGCCAGGGCCCAGAACTGCTCAGCATGCAGAGCAGGTGTGCACGCTGACCCAATGATTTAACCTGACTTTCAGGTCTGTATTCTTAACTTCTGTACTCTCTCTACAGAGGGGTCTTGGGGAATCAAGCACCCACTATGCAAAGCTATCTTCATGATACGTGTTGTTTATTCACTCCCAATGCGCTGCTGTGGCATATGGCTGCACTCTGAGGGGCAGACTGACGTAAATCAGTATGAGAGGGAGAGCTGTCAGGCATGGGCGGGTGGGGGGGTAGTCTCCCGGCCTGCACATCTTTTGGATGATGGCCTGGAAGGCTTTGTGAGGAGGAGCCTGAGTTTAGGTTTGGATTTGCTGTGTTCATGTGTCTGTGGGATATGAAAGGGGGTGCTGAGTGGGCTGCTGAATATATGAGTCTGGAATTTAGGAGCGATGTCTGGAACTGAGCAGGGGAATTTGGGAGCTGTCAGCATTTATCAGGGAACCAAAGCTACCAGCAGAGACAGGTAAACATATAATACCTCCCACAAGGAAAACTGCACATGAATTTCAAAATGTTTGAACATTAAATTATTCACCTACGTGACCATGCATATGGTAGACTCGATTATTGGTGACACTTATGAAAGAAAATTACAGATGAGTCTGAGAAATTGATTGCTGATTAGTGTTCAGCAGATGTCAAGGTGGAAGGAGTCAGATCAGCACCAGGTGGACCAGCTTACTTCCCAAGAGGGATGGGTGCAAGGACAGTGCCCTCATGGAGTCGGTGGGTGCTTGTGTGTCAATGTCCTCCTGCTGTGTCCCAGCACAGAGTGTGAGGTTCCAGGGATGGACATTAGCCAGGGTGCAGCATTTTCTTTCAGTCCAGGTTGAGGCATTCTGGGACAAGAGTGCAAGGGGGCTTTTATGAGGAAGTTGGCAGAGGTGGGACAGGTGTGGGGCCTCAGGGGATCTCGGCGGGGAATGAAACTCGCAGCTGCCTAGGGAGCTGGACACTGGGCAGAGGACGCTCCACATCCTTTCTCCTGCCAGAAGAAGCCTTTTCAAGGCCTGGGCAAGTGTGGGTGCCCCTTTGATTGCCCGAGGATGGGCCAGCATCACCCAGGTCTTAGGTGAAGTCTTTCTACTCCACAGAACAGTGATTCCCAGCCTCTCACTCAACACTGGAGCTCAAGCTCCTATGCTGCTGCTACGATGAGCTTCTCGTTACCCTGGAGCCTCAGGGTCCTCCTCCCAGTGAAAGTACAATGACAACATTACATACAGGGTGTTAGGGCATAGTGGAAATTATGATGATAAATTTCAGTTCAGCTCTGCCACCCTGTGAGAAGGATTTCCACTGACAGGTTTTAATTGTAAAAGGCATGGGCTCTGGTTTTACCATTTTAAGAGAGCTGTACCCTGATGTCAAGGGCAGGGCAAAATGGCCAGTAAGGGTCCAGGTGAGTGACCACAGCCCAGCCTTACCAGGGCATGCTGAAGTTTAGAAGTGAATTAAGCGATGGGCCAGTTCCTGAGTGAGGCATTCTTGAACTGTTTTACAGATCAGTGGTAAGAGTTTAAGAAATGCTAGCTCGGGCCAGTCAGATAGCTCAGCAGGCTAAAGCTGATGCTTAGGCAGAGTGCAGTGGCTGGGGTTCAATCCCTGGTATGTCGTGCCAGCTCTACCCTCAGGGTATACTGAGATGGCGATTGAGCCTGGGCCTGGAGGCACTCACCTTTATGCAGTCCCAGCGCTTGGGAGGCTGGAAACAGGAGAATCACTACAAGTCTGATCTATGTGGTGACACCCTGTAGACCCAGTACCAAATACATTAAAGAAAATGCTAGCTAGCTTAATAATCATGATTATAATTGCTAATTCTGTTCTTCATATGAGTCAGTTGCAGAAGTGTACTTGGGAACATGGCATGCATACGTTTTAGTTATTCTCTTGGATTATCTCCACATTTAATAAACCACGACATAGCCCAGTGTTCTGGGCACAATACTAAGCAATCACACTGTAGACCCTCACAGAAACAGAACCACAGAAGATGTGTGTAGGTGACCATAGCAGCCAAGGTCTGCAGCCAGCCACCTGAGTTCTAGGCTGTGGTCAGAAGCCTGAGACACAGGAGAACGAGCTGGTGGCTTGCGTTCTCATCTGGTTTAAACCTGAAGGCAGGAGAAGAGTTGCCTCTCCTGAAGATGAGCAGAGGGAGTGAACAGGCTCCTCCTCATTTTTCCTGTTTCATTCAGGCCTTGAAAAATAGGATGAGATCAGCTCCTACAGGACATGACAACCTGCCATATCAATTTGAAGAGTAATGAGTAATCCACCAGCAAACTATCATGGACACACTCAGAAGAATGTTGAGGCCAATGTTTAGGCACCACACAGCCCATAAGTGGATGGGTTCAGTTAGCTACCACCATGCTTTTCCCACACGCGCTGATGCAGAGCTCCCCACGCTTCCATTGTGGCCATTCTATAGAAGAGAAAGCAAATCTGGAACTGCGCCTTCAGCTGGGTGGAGCTTGGTCTCAGCTCCTCAGAGTCAAACTAGAAATAAGTTGATCCCAAATCTTTGTGTGGTCTCCAACAGTGCCTAGCTGGGGGCTTCTTGCCTGGGGACAGAACCAAGCTCCTGTCCAGTTCTGCTCTCCCCATTCACCCCAGGGTCACAACGACAGTCTCATCTACTAGTGATTCTGTGAATGTCTGAACTCGTGGCCTTTCTTTTACATTGAAAGTCTCTTGGAAAATTACTTATATTTCTCTGGGGTCACACGTTCACCTCTGATCAAAACTGAATAATGAAAGGACACACTACTTAAAAAGCTAGAAAATCATGTGACTGTTGAGCTGCCAAGAGCCCAGCTAGCTGGAGCCAGAACTTACAATACCAAGTGAGGCTGTGTGCACCCTGGAGGATGCCTGATAAGAGGCCAGGATGAGGGGCAGCAGGGGAAAGGGCCTGAGAACAATAGCTTGGCGGTGCCCACAGCCTTCCCCACTCTCCCTAAATCAATGTCTTCCCCTTCCGCAGGCCCTGCCCGGCTCTCCACCCACCCCTTAGCTAATCACCGTTGGGACCTGGCTGCAGTGCAGCTCCTGCCTCAGTGCACCCGGCTTTGGGCTGGACCATTAATTCTCCCTCCCTTGTTTCATCAGGGGCCACTGGGCACAGAGTGTGGTCAGGCACTACACCTCTGTGGACAGCTGGGCACTGTCGCTGGCCTCCTAGAGGCCAGAATTTGCTGTAAGGATGGAAATGTTCCATCTGTGCATGACCTAACCCAGCCACAAAGGCCTTGGACAACTCAGTAGTGCGAGGGAAAAGCTGAAGTGTGAGGTGTGTGTAATTTTAGCTAAAGGAACCACATGTGGTTGGCTGTGAGTGGGACCCAGCAGGCCCAGGGTGGATGGTGGATGAGAAGGGATGGTGACAAAGTGGCTGTTGCTGCACTCTGAGGTCCAGGGAGGGACCTGGGACTGGCTGGCCAGGTCCTGGGCAGTCAGCACATTAGGAGAGCAGTGGCAGAGTAGCTCAGGCACCCTGCCTTGGAGTCCGGTGTTCCCTACCTGTAAGCTTCACGGTTCACAAATAAGGAGTCTGGTGCTGAACAGAGGGAGTGGCACGCTGGAGCTGGGAGTTCGGGGTCCTGCTGGTCTTCCTAGCTGTGCCTTGCTCAGCAGAGCTGCTCTCGCTGGGCTCTGCATTCCAGTTTCCCTGCCCCAAGACCGCTGCTTGATGTTTAAAAGGAATTTTAAAAAATGAATCATTTAATTTTTTTTATCTGATTATATTTTGCTCATTGTTGGAAAATTTTAAACTGTAGATATCACCACGTAGGTGTTCAGGAATTTGATGAGTATTCCAGTTGTCCTATAGTTTATGTAAGCAGGGATATGTGTGTTGTGTGGGATACACTGACTGCCGGCTCATGGAATGACTGGAGGTGACTGATTAACATGTTGATGTCGAACTTCGTGAGCACTTGGGTGTCTGATGGGCTATTGGGGTGGGTGCTAAGAAGATTTATTTATTTCATTTTATCATTATTATTATTTTAACGTTTTGGTTGTTTCAGGGTCTCACTATGCAGCTCTGACTTCTGATCCTCCTGCTTTCAGCCTCCCTGACGCTGGGATGACAGGTGTACACCACAACGCCCAGACTCTAGCTGGCTCAGCTTGCCCTGGGGACAGGGTTGGCACAGCATGTGATGCTGGGGATCAAACCACGTCCTTTGCACTTGCCTAAGCAGACACTTTAGTCCACTGAGCTGTCTTGTAGGCCCCACTAAGATGATCTAGAATTGACTGCATTCTAAAATATTTTGATCAAACTATGTCGTTAGATGTTTTTGTGATTAGCTCCATAAGAAAAGTTTCTAAATAGAGAGGCTTGGTATCAACTTTACTATTGTAAATTAGCAATCCTTTGTGATTGTTGTTTTCTGTCTTTGTTGTTGTTGTTTTAAGATTTCCCTTCTTTCCTCTCCCCCTTCAACTTGAACATTTTCTTCATATTTCAAAATATATTTGGTCCTTACTTAAACTTTCAGTTTCTCACAACAGAAACATAATGTGGTATTCACACATGTGTGTCTTAATTATTTTACTTAAAAGTACAGACTCAAGAAGCATCTATTATCCTAAAAAGGTTTCTAGCATCCTTTTCATGGCAGAGTAATATTCTATTGTATTTAGAAAACTCTGTATCTTCTTTAATTATTTGTCAGTTGATGGGTACTTGGATTGCTCCTAAGACTTGGCTATTGCAAACTGTGCCACCATAAACATAGGTGTGCATATATCACTGTGGTAGGATGTTTTCAGTTCTTTTAGGGAGATCCCAGAAGGGGAAATGCTGGGTCAGGAACCGCTAGTCCTAGATTTTTGAGGAATCTCCACACTGACTACCATAGTGGTTGCACCAGTGGTGGAGAAGGGTTCCTTCTCTCCACAGCCCCTCCAGCATTTGTTGTTAGTTGATTTCTGGATGACAGCCATTCTTCCTGGGGCAACATGAAATCTCAGGGTTGTTTTAATTTGTATCTCTTGAAAGACCAGTGATGGTGAACGTTTTCTTGTGCATTTATTTGCTGTTTTTATTTCTTGACCTGATGTGTACACTTCTCAGATGGCCATCTTTGGGCTGGGTCTTTACATTTGGGATGGCTGAGATTTTGAGTGTGTGTTCTAGATGGCAGTTTTTGTCTGAGGAACAGCTGGCTGACATTTCCCCCATATTGGGGCTGTCTCTCCACTTTATGGTGATTTCTCCTGCTGTGCAAAAGATTTTAATGAGATCAGATCCCAGGTGATAGCACTTTGTGGCAGCTCCTGTGTGACCAGGGTTTTACTTATAAAATCTTTACCTTCCCCAATGTCTTCAAGAATTTTACCGACTCTATCTTCCAGTAGATTTAATTTTTCTATTTTAATAATTAGATTTTTTTATCCATTCCTAATTCAGTTTAGTGTATGGTGAGAGATATGGGTCCAAATCCTTTTACCACTGTTGAGGTTGGATTTTTAGGCATGTTTTTTTTTTCTAAAATCATCTATTCCTATCTTTTTGGTATGCTTCGTATTACTGCTCATCTTTTTCTGATTGATATATTTTTTTTTTGCAGCTTTTTAATTTTTAATGATTTTTATGAAAAGATAAAATTTGATAATACTATAGTGAGAATAATAATACATCTTATGTCACAATCATAAAGATATAGTTACTCAGTGCATAAGACCTAGAGAAAAATAAAATTCTAACAGAGAAGAAAATTGATAATATCATAAAACTTTTCAGTCAACAAAGAAGCAGTGCAAATGGATTAAATTGGCATATATATTAAAAAAGTTTTGAAATGTTGGAATAAAGAATTTAGGGCTTGGCCATTTAGCTCAGTGGATTAAAGCA
>PVJA010003434.1:62965-95303 GCA_004027025.1 Myocastor coypus | reverse complement strand
TCAGGGTTGTAGCCAATTTTCTTAATATAGGTGCTGACTTCCTTAACAATTTCCTCGTATCTCTTCTGGCTGTAGGGTGGCTCCGTGGAATCCATCTTGTTAACACCAACAATTAGTTGTTTCACACCGAGGGTGTAAGCCAGAAGGGCATGCTCATGGGTCTGCCCGTTCTTGGAGATACCAGCTTCGAATTCACCAACGCCAGCAGCAACAATCAGAACATCACAGTCAGCCTGAGATGTGCCTGTAATCATGTTTTTGATGAAGTCTCTGTGTCCAGGGGCATCAATGATGGTCACGTAATACTTGCTGGTCTCAAACTTCCACAGGGAGATATCAATGGTGATACCACGCTCACACTCAGCTTTCAGCTTGTCCAAGACCCAGGCATACTGGAAGGAACCCTTCCCCATCTCAGCAGCCTCTTTCTCAAATTTTTCAGTGGTTCTTTTGTCGATGCCACCACATTTGTAGATCAGATGGCCGGTGGTGGTGGACTTGCCAGAGTCCACGTGTCCGATGACGACGATGTTAATGTGAGTCTTTTCCTTTCCCATGTTGGCTTTGATTTAGTGGTTGTTTTCACTACACCTGTGCTCTCACAGCAAACCCGTTGTGAAAAAGCCCCTTTTGAATTTCTCACTGCATTTATATTTAGAAAAGAATCATCTTCCCAAAGAACCAAGTGCCTGGTGTTTTGTTTTGCTTGGTTTGATTTGGCTTGGTTTGGTTAGATTTGGCACTGGGGGTCAATCTGAGGACCTTGCGCTTGCTGGGCAGGCACTTAAGCTATTGCGCTATCTCCCACTATCTCCCCATCCCAGATCAAAGTGTTATAGTGCATTTGTATTGCCATCACACAAGACCAAAGATCAAGTAATTTAAAAGGCGCAAAATACATTTCTCACAGTTTTAGAGGTTAAAGAGTTAAGGCCTGGTATCTTGTTTGAGCCATTTTGGTTGGGTATAACAGTGAAAGGCATCCCTTGGGAGAAAAGAAGGAAAAAGTGGGGGAGGGGGGAGACTGAGTAGGGAGAGAAAGAGGAGAGGGGAGGGGAAGGATGAAGGGAAGGGAGGGCAATATTAGACAAGGGAACAGATTGGGGCTGCAAGTGTCTTTTTGAAAAGAAGCCACTGTTTTAAAATAGCGAACCTGCTTCTGTGATAATAACATTGATCCACTAATGAGTGTGGAGTTGCAATGGCCTAGCCAGCTGCTCACACCAGCACACTCGGGATCAAATTCATCAGCGCACACACTAGGGAACACATTGAAACCACAACACCAATAAGCAGCCAGTTGTATTTTCTTAAACGTTTCTATCACGCTGTTTAAAAATGCCTGGTTATTTGTTCCCCACAGCATGCATTCACTTCTCCAGTGTGGGCCTGGCGAAAGAGTGGTTGTAGGTGTTCTAATTGCTGAGCACATTTCCCAGTGTGTGTCGGATGTAGGGACAGCCCTGGGGAGCCGGCATGTGCGACTGGCTCTGAAGGTGCCTGTGTCTGTAACAGAAACCACTTCTTCATTATTTTGCTCCATCACCTGTATCCCACTCCAAGTCTTCTGTGGCTAATGGCATTTCTAAGTGATGTCTATGGCTTTAATTTCTACAATTTATTGTGTTACTCTGTTTTGTCAGTGTTGTTAGTTTTTCCTCATGCTTTTTATTCTACTTTGTCCTAAATTACTTTATTAGGAGTCATTGAAATTTCAATGCCTACACAGGCCTATGGTATAATTCCTACATTTAACACATGTGTATTGTCATATTTGCTGCAGTACTTTGCTATTTACCTGGAATAAAGCCTTATAAGGCACCATCACAGTAATTAATTTTGCTTCCTAGTCTTTACATCTACTCTCCTGCCATGGCCTGGTCCTCTTAACTCTTACATGTAGAACTTTAGATCCACATGTATGTCTGAAATCCAGAGGATATATATATTTGGTGCAGAGTCCTATTATACAGCTTTGACTCATAGTGACCCTCCTGTCTCAGCCTCCCCATCACTGGGATTACAGGTGTGCCTTATCATGCCCGATTTCGGTGGCCAGCACTGCATGCCTGAAACTGCACAGCATGAGGTACCAGGAATTGAATGCAGGACCTTGCACTTGCCAGCACAGGTACTTAGACAGCCAAGTTAACTCCCGTCTTCTCAAGTTATACTAAAAGAACTTCATATCTATTTATTGATTACCAGATTTAAAAATGTTTGAATTATAATTTTTAGATTCACCTATGTTGGTGCCTACATTTTAAACATTGTGTAGCATCACTTACACGAATGAAGCAAAATTCAGTCATTTCACTCAAAAACATTTTGTTATTTTCATTTTTTAATAATAATGAAGGGCTGATTAGAAACAATTTCTATATGTTATTAGAAGAGAAAATACAAAGACTAATTAACAAACAAAATGATTTATATTATAAAATGTATTGGAAAGGAAAGATTTAATGTACCTAACCAGGAAACTGGATAAGGAATCAAAGACTGCATAATCATAACCTCAAAGTTAAGAATAGTTCTACAAGTTTGTTTTATGAAACAACAACTACTATTACTACTACTTACTACTACTAAAAAATAATAATAATAATAATAATAATAATTAATAATGTACAGGAGCTATATGCCCAAAGCCACAATAAACTGACAGTGAAGATCAAAATAAATGAAGGGCTGAACTGTGGTCCTGAATTACAAGAAGCCTCTCCAATTTGGCCTGTGGCTTCAAAGAAAATCTTAGTGTTATGGTTTATGTCTAGTTGTCCCCACAAAGCCTCGTGCAATCATGGGGTGGGAACTTCTAGAGTTTGAGACTTGCTTCATGATCCCTGGGATTTTGTGTTTTAGTAATGATGGGATTATGGGTCTGAGTACTTCTGGGATTATGAGGGTAGCCTAAGACAGATAGACTGAGGCAGAGAGCCTGAATGTAATATAAAGAGAGACAGAGAGACAGACTCATGCTGTTGCTCTCTGCTCCCCTGGTTTTTCCATTGCCTCTGTCTCCACTGTTGCTGCTCTACCGCCATGTACCACTCTCTGCCATGTGCCGTCAGCCTTGGAGCCAGCCAAGTATGGACTGAAACCTCCAGTAACTGTGAGCTAATAAACCTTTCCTTCCTTCATTTTGGGTGTCAGGTATTTATCCCAGCCACATGAGAAAAGAAACTAAACACCTAGCAATCAAAATAAAATCCTACGGAGCCTTCTTTTCCCTCCGTCCGTCCCTCCCTCCCTCTCTCTGTCTCTGTCTCTCTGTCTCTGTCTCTCTCTGTCTCTGTCTCTCTCTCTGCTTCTGTCTCTGTCTCTGTCTATGTCTATGTCTCTCTCTCTCGCTCTCTGACACAGGGTCTGCCTATGTGGCCTATGCTGGCCTTGAACATTTGGCAGTCCTGCTACCTCATCCAGAATGCTGAGATTGTAGGGGTACAGGCCTGTTTTATAGATATCAGTAAGCTGATTGCAAAATTAATGTACAAATGCAAACAAATGAGTAAAACCAAAACAGTCCTGAAAAGAACCCAGTTGGAGAGTTTGGGCTCTCTGATTTTAAGACATTATATAGGGCTATAGTCATAAGAATAAAAAGCCCAAAATATATTACACAAAAATAGGCATGATTTTGAATAATAGAGAAAGCTAGTTGAAATTAATGAAAGAAAATCCTTTGCCAATCCATGAAACCTCTCCACAAAGGTAGAATAAAAGAAAATGACTTTGTTTTTAAGCCAAAATGTTAGGTACATCAGAGGCAATTTACTAAGAGATTGTAAATATAAAGAGAAATCACATTTTCTGAAATAGCAAAACAAATACTCCATATACATACTTTGTAAAAAAAAAAAAAAAATACAAAGCTTTCTCAAATCTTCACAGCAACCAGGAAGTCAAAACTTAGAGCCACCCGCCTGGGCTAAACCTCTTCCAGAAACAAGGAGGAGGCTCACTCTCCTGGATGTTTCCATTTCTGACAGATGGCTCACCTGGGAGCCATCGTTTTCAATAAATGATGTTAGAAAAATGTCCACATGTGAAAGAATGAAACTGGAATCCCATTGCTCATCAGTTACAAAATTCAACTCAAATTTTACTAAACAAATGTAAGACTTCAAACTATCAAAGCACTAGAAGAAAACAGTAGAAACACTTCAGGAAGCTGGCATGGACAAGGATGTTTTGGGTGGGACTCCAGAACCACAGGAAACAAAATCAATCAATCAATCAATCAATCAATCAGTCAGGCAATCAGTGGAATTTTTTCTCCACTAGTCTTGCAAGAAAAAAAAAAAGAGTTCTACACGGTGCAATTAAAAAAATTAGATGGAACTCAAAGCTGTATGAGAAGACAAAGATCTTAGTAACTGTAAACATAAGCAATTTTAAAGCCTAAAATTTAATAGTACTGTAATTGTGTTCAAAAATTAATATTTTATTTCTACATGATGTAAAAGCCACATATATTTAAAATAATATTTATTTAAAAGCAATTATTATTGTCACTTTGGTTTATAAATTGCACATTTTTACATAATTTGATACTGAGTAAAATTATTAATTCCTATTTTTAATGTTACAATGTACAAAGTTGTTACATCAACAACTGGTAGGGGCAGTAGCAGCTGTAAAAGAACAGAGTTTCTGTAGGTTATTAAAGTTGGTAAAAAAAAATTCAAATTAGAGTAGCATAACTTTGAGATGTTAAGTGTAATCATTACAAAAAAACCACACACACAAAGCAAATACATATTGGATACACACCAAAGCAAGTAAGAAAGGACCTGGAAAATGAGATGTGGGGATTAAAGGTGTGTGTGCAACTAAGCCCAAGTTCTGTAGACTCATACATGGAGCATAGAAACACACCTATATAACTTATATGTCTTCTGAGACGGATAGATTCAAGATTCTGGACACTCACATTATAATGAGAATGCTTAGTCTCCAGATATTGGTTTCCATTACACATCCATAAAAGAAATCAGAGCTTCTTGGAGACATGGATGATTTTAGAGTTGAAATAATGAAAAAGGAGCTTACGGTATTGCAGAGTAACAAAAATTAATGAAATATTTAAAATATTTGCTTAAAGATGATACATCAAATAGATACAGATTCTAACCTGTAAAACATTCTACTGGTCACAGTGGGGAGAATTTGAGTCCCAAAATGAATAACGATGACATGCAGTTGTCTAAAGACAACAATTAGTCCGTGCTGGTACAAGAAAGTACATACGTGAGTGAGAAGAGGTCAATTTCTCCTAACAAAATTCTGATTGATAAATATAGAAGAAATGAGAGAAACATAATAGCGGTACTAGAATCCCACAGTCATAGTTGCATCTGGCAACAGCCATTGGCAATAACAAAATTTAGCGCAAAATGCTTTAAAGACAGGCAGGAGACGGGTGTGGTGGCGCACGCCTGTAATCCCAGCACTCGAGAGGCTGAGGCAGGAAGATTGGTGCGAGTTCAAGACCAGCCTGGGCTACCAAAGTGAGCTCAAGGCCAGCCTCAACTGTATAGCGAGACCCTGCCTCAAAAAGACAAAAAAAAAAAAAAAAAAAAAAAAAAGACAGGCAGGATATCTGCATAGCTTGAATAATTATTTCCAAATATTTACTAACTACCATTGAACTTATCATTCTACAAGTTCTTTGAATACTCACTGTGATGGTTTGTATCCAGACGTCTGGATACAAACTTCATATAGGCATGGAGATTAGGTTCTTCAGGCGTGGCTGAATCTGCAGTTTGTGACTGATTCATGGTCCAATGTTAGGATTAAGGAAGCGAGTGCCCCCTAACCTAGGGCAGGTAGCCTGCATACAACATAAAGGGTGGAAAGAGGCTTGTCCTGTCCTCATTTTTTGCTACTTTTGCCATCTTACATCACCCTGAACTGTTGACCCATTGTCATGTACCACTCTGTCTTTGATCCAGCCCATGATGGGCTGAAATCTTTGCAAACTGTGAGCTAAATGAACATTTCCCTCTCTAACTTTGGGTGTTTAGTGTTTTGTCTCAGCCAGGAGAGAAAATAACTGAGACACACTCACTTCTAGAACATTGAACATAATTCTTCTTCCCTGGTGTATTATTTGATACAATAACTCGCTTGTAAGGAATAGTGTACAGAAAGTGAGAAACAGTAACTTCATTCTGGAGATATATAACAGATGTTCCACAACTAAGTGTTACGAGTTAGATGGAGAATGTTTCACAAAGGCCTCACTGATCAAAGGTGAGGCTTCCACAAGGTGACTGAAGCATGGGGGCAATATAGCTGGTTTGCTGTTAGGAGGGCTCTTGTGGGAAGAGCCTGGTCACTTCACTGGGTGCAGGGATCCAGCACATGGAGCGTTCTTCCAGTCTCCTCCCTCTCTCTGCTTCCTGGCTGCCATGACTAGTGTGTTTTTCAGGCTGAGGATGTTTCCTTGCAGCTATATGGTAGTCACTACTATGCTGAAGACTCCCAAGAGCCTTCTGGTGATCTCCTCCTTCTTTAGCCAACTGTTGCTTCAAGCAACCTTATCTCTGCAGATTCCCAACTCTATCTCCATCAGCCAGGAAGTCTGCTGAACTCCACCTGGCTTCCCGTCCCTGTGCCGCTCTGAAAAGCTTCCACTTTGCTGTAACAGTAGTTGACTTCACAGGTGTTGTGGTTCTGTGACAGGGGTCACTATCCTTCATTGTCTGGTGTTCAATGTCTTGAAAAGCCATGTGTCATGTCCTCTGGCACCCCAGTTGTCTTTTTCTTTTTTGTTTGTTTCCCACAGGACAATAAGTCTGTTTCCTGTAAATTCATCTTGTATGGAAACCAGCTGTCTTTGCTTTCTATCATAACCTGAGTCTTGTGTCTTCAGTCTATTCCAGTCAGTTTTAAGTTTTGTTCACCTAAACACAAAAACATTTTATATTTATGTATTTGTTATCTAAATATCTAACTATCATTTTTGATATATGCCAGTAACAGGGCAGCGTTGAATTGTAGATGAGTGGTGGGGACATGAAGAATGCACAAATACATGAATGAATTTATAAAAATAATGCTGCCTTTTCAGGGTTGTCATAATTTAAATAATATTTGCATAAGCATATAATAATGAGTGTGCTGTTTAAAATAATTTGTGCCTATTTTGAAGTTCTGCTTTTCTAATCTCCTTGTCCTTGTCTTTATCTTCATCCTCCTCCTCCTTATCCTCACCTTCCTCATCCTCCTCCTCATCCTCATCGTCGTCATCCTTGTTCCCCTTCTCCCTTTTTCTTCTTCTCCTTCTCCTTCTCCTTCTCCTTCTCCTCCTTCTTCTTCTCCTCCTCCACCTCCTCCTCCTCTTCTCTCCCCCTTCCTCTCCCTCTCCCTCTGCCTCTGCCCCTGTCCCTGCCTCTGCTTCTGCTCCTGTTTCTTCTTCCTCTTCTTCATCATGGCTACATAAAGTCAAATTAATCTTTTCTTCCAAGTATATTGCATTTTTTGTCCACAGGCTTATTCAGGCCAACTTTCTACTAGGGAAGAAAGTAGAAGAATCTGAAATATGCTTTAATCTTCTGATTCACATTAACTGGGTTTTATTTAATAGGTATTTTGATGGAAAAATAAAAGGTTTCAGGAGCAATTATTTGCCACATTAATGAAAGCTATCAACAAGTTGTCAGTAGGGCCCAAAGTTATCTGTTGCTCTTAATTCAGCAAACTATTTGATGAGCATTTATTGGATCTCTGTTCTTCTAATTATTTTGAAAATAAGAACCAAAGAAATCCATTTTTTAAGATGAGGCCAAGACTTTAGGACATTCAGTTATCACAGCAGGCAGTATCGTAAAACACTGGGCAAGGGTGGAATGTGAGGGCTGCAGTGGCAGCAACTGTGGCAGCATAAATGTCAGTCATTGGTTTCTAATTACCAGGCACGTCATAGAAGACAGCAGTTGGCGCAGTGGCTGCTGACCCAGTTTCTCTTCAGTTTTCTTATACAGTGGCAAATTGCAAGGTTTGTCTTGTTTCACTTTTCTGAATTGTATTCCTCCTTCAAGTAATGTAAGTTACTTGATCCTCCAAATTTATTCACCCACTTAGCTACTAAATCAGCATCCCTCCAAATTTCCCTAGTAAGGTACATTTTCCCCACCTACCAAGAATCAAAGCATAAGCATTGATGTTATGAATACCTTTACTCAGAAGGGTGTAACCCGACCTTGTTTCCTACAGCCCTGTTCATTTCATTCACATCACCTATGTTAAGTGGCTGAGTTTAAAAGTGAAAGCCAAACATGAGCTACTGTTTAAGTTGATAAATTTAACAGATTGATCTTATTTTGAAGTCAGGTGTAACTATCAGGCTGTGTTTCTCTCCTCATTTTTGGTAACTGGATTTGTTTGCTCAGGTTTGGCCTTTACAGAAATCAATTTATTATGATTTTGCCAAGGTATAAAGCATAGCTGTGCTGCTGAATCAATACAATCCCCTAGTTTACATTTCTTTGTCCTTTCTGGCTTCCGGGAAACTAGACCTGCTGGCAAAATCCATCCTACACTTCCCTCAAGACAGTCCTAGCCCTACACATACCATGTGTTCAACCTATAATCGAGTCCTCAACCTACAACTATAAACACAAATGTATTAGGCTTAATGTATGGTATTTACCTTAAACCTGTATCCATTAAGACCACATTTCCATGAGCTGAGAACACAGACCATATAAGTGCGAATTGCTATGCTGCAGCATAAATACACAGGATTAGCCACTTGTGTGCTAGTCCAGTGGAACAGCCCATCACTACAAGAACAAGGCAGGCTCGGGTGCCACATAATCAGCTATATGTGATCTCCAGGATCTGCTCTTAACCAATTTGAAATGATGCAGAAGTCCCAATTAGGATTTCATTCTGTGTCTATAACTACCTATGGACATCGTCAGCTTGCAGGGGTTTAGGAAGATGTGTGTGGCTCTTACCTATCAAACCGCACGGTTTCCGTATCACAAACATGAAACTGTGCTAGAGTACATGTATGGTGCACTGCATATCAAGGTTGTGAGGGATATTAAAATTTATTTACAGGTTATGGGCAGTATCCAAAAACAGTGAAATGGGGCTACTAGCCCTAAAATGTGGCAATTCTTTCCTACACCCAAACGTGAGAGGCATTGTGTTTAGATTCTGGAATAGTTGACCTAATCATTCAACTAAAATATTCCACTACCTTGGTGATTTTGATACAAGACAGAAGCCATGTTTTTCGACGTGGCGTGGATTCTTAAATGTGCCCCAAGATCAGAACTGTGGTGCAATAAGGAAATTCTCTCGAGAATCCAAAGCACATTCCCTTCTGTGTCCAGCCCACTGTCATAAAAGCACTCTACCCACAGAAAAAAAAAAAAAAGCAGTTTCCATTAGAGGTTTAATAACTTCCTCATTCTTTCCTCTCTAGAAGAGCATGAGCTACCCACAGAGAACCTGAGGTCCTCAAACACCAGAATAAAACAGTTTTACAACTGATTTTCTACATGGGCCACAAATTGTACCATTTGTATGGTGCACTGTTGTCAGTTAACATAAATGCAAATTTTGAAATATTTCAAATGTGACTCAAACAATGCTAGGTTAAGTCCTGAAGAACACATCTAGGGTTTGTGAACTTTAATCTTACATGATCCTGTGAAGAGATAGGTATTAAATGGATAAGAACAGACGCTACACTGGACTTCAGCCCAAGGCTGAGAAGCGATTGTGAAGGAATATTTAGAAATCAATAACGTGATTATTTTTGAGAAAAAAATTTCTTTCAAATAAATGAAAATACATTTTTTAAGGGAAACATTTGCCTTCTTAAGAGAAATATTATCAATCTGAATACTTTATGTCTCAGTTTGGAGCATGTCTTAAGATTAAATATAACAGAGTTTTCTCTAGGACAATAGGTTGGTTGTTTTACATTCATATATCTAAACATCCTAAATAATAGCTTCTCAAAGGTAAATTAACATAGGAACTTGCCAGTTCTTGTGACTTCCACATGGATGGATGGATGGATGGATGGATGGATAGATTGGATTGGATTATAATCACCTTTTCATCAAATAGTTATCTTTTGTAGCCATTTTTCAAGTAGATGATTGTGAACTGAGCATTTCAAGGAAAAATATCCAAACTTTTCAATATATATGGTTATAGTATTTTTTCTTTTCCCATTTATCATGGAATTGCTACCTCTCATAAAAAAGCAAAGAAAAAGCTGAGCAGTGGCAACCATATTTCTACTAGGAATTTTCAGTAGGAGAAAGGCTATCTACAGGCCAAATCTATATTTTGATATATCTGTTTTTGCCATTTTAGTAAGGTGCTAACTAAAAACCTGAAAGCTTGCAATCTATTTCCTCAATTGTTAAAGTGTAATTCCGATTTTTTAAGAAATGTATTTAGTACAGGGTCTGCAGGCTCTCACTACACAGATCAGACTCAGAATGATCCTCCTGTTTTCAGCCTCCCAAGCAGTGGGACTACAGGCTCGTGCCACCACACCGAGTCTTATTTGCCCTGTTCGGCAGGGTTGGCACAGCATGCTGGGGATCAAACTCTGATCCCTGCACCTGACTAAGCAGACACTTTAATCTTCTGAGCTATCTGGATAGCCCTGAAATGCTGACTTCTGAAATGTACTGGTTTAGTGGAATAAAGAGAAGGTGACAGAAAAGCAAATGCCAGCAAAGTGCACTAATACTGCTTTATTTCATGAAGTCCAAAGTGTGGCAAACATCAGTTTTGGGAATATTTTATGAAAGTCAAAAAGAAACACAAACTACACACGCATAAATAGTTATCATCAGAGAAGATGAAGTCATTCAGGACATTTTTCAGAGTGGAAATATTGAGAACTCATATACCCTAAAAAATACATATGAAAGTAGAAGAGTCCATATCTGCTTTTCACAACTTAAAAGACACAAGGTAATGATGAAGTAGAAAAAGCGGTGAGCAACTTTCAATCATTCCATTTCCAAGGCAGAGCTTTAACGCTATAGTCAGGTCTCTGATTTCCATTAACTTATTACTCAAATGAAACTTTCCTAAAATCTAGGGTCAGAGAATTATAATTATCAATTCTCAGAAGAAATGGAGATATTTCCAAAGAGTGGCCTCTGAGTCCTAGACGCTGTACCTGCTGTCAACTAGTTAAAAGTCTACAGTAGTATGTAAGTTTGGAAATGGAAATGTTGTACTCCCCCAGCCTTCTTTCTGGGTCTCCCCTACAAGCAGACAACAAGTTGGAAATGGGCCCCTCAACCTAACAGAGGGGCTCAGACACACTCATCTCTATATATGTGTTATCTACTCGCAGCTAGTGATGCACATGATTTGCGGAAGTGAATTAGGATTATTGCTCATTGACTGAAAAACTCATGTTTCCAAGTATTTTTTTAAATCTTCATCTCTAACATAGATAAGTTAAAATAGCATGTTAATTTAACTTTTGAAAATGCATATTCAGCTAGCATAAAATATCTGTATACAGTTTCTCTAAAAAAAAAAAAAAAATAGCTCTGATGGGCTCCTGATGCCCTTAAAATTTGTACTACAAATGTCATGGTTGTATTTTTCAAAGAGTGGCTCAAGGGCTACTGATATCCTTTTACTGTCAAACATCAGATGGATTAATCAATCAATACAAACATTTTAAAGAAAAAAATAGTGCTCCTCAGATTATAAGATGCATCAAAATCACCTGGAAGACCTGCTAAAGTGAGTGACACTCACAGAATTCATGATTCAGTTGGTCTGAAGTGAACATTTTTTAAAAGTTCCCAGGTCAAGTTGATATTGCCAGGACAAAACCATTCCTTCAGAATCATTGCTTTAAACTATCAATGTATAGGTTCTTTAAGAAGCAGTGTGAGTTTAGCACACAAAACCCAATGGTATTTACTAATGCTTCTTCATGGATATTTCCAGAGATAATCCTTCAAAGTTAATTCTTTTCTATACTTCTTTATATCTCAATTGGAGCCCAGGCAATAGGAGTCCTTATCACCATTGCTTAGCCGTTTGGCTTTGTAATTCCTAGATGGGGGCAATTCCTATTTCTCATCAGAAGGGTTATAATCTACTCTGCGTCTCCAGATGGCCTGTCCTGCACACAACCCTGCCTTTGGGCCAGGGGAGCCACAGCTACATGTCTCTGCCCAGGAGGTCTATCTCATCCAGGAGGAAGTCCATGTCCTCGAGGCTCACTTGAGGGCTGATCACCACCTGACGGAAGAAGTTCACCCTTCCCCGGTGGGGCTGGTAGCCCAGCATAAGGCTTCCCTTCTTTAGCATCTTCTCCTTAATGGCTGGGGCCACCTACAAGGGAAGCAGAGAGCACAGTGAAATGTTGAAACATCAAAGCCCTTAGACTGCGTGACTGGCAATCCTCCTGAAGACAACCCCTTGTCCACATGAACGGAGTGGAGCCCATTCCTACATGCACAAGACTGATGTCGTCAGCATCATGTATTGGGAACTTACAGCCTGTAGATAAAGATTCAACAGTTTTAGACATGCTGCTTCTTAGTATAGATTTATACTAATAGGCTCACTTCCAAAAGAGGGCATTAAGGCACATGGAGGCCCATTAAATATCCCTCACTCCCAGGCTGTGTTGCTCTAAACTTAGGCTCTGAAATCTACATGCAAGCTTTATATTTCCACAGGGATCATAGTCTAGAAAGTGCCAAGTGTTATTAGGGCACCTTACACAAAGGAAGAAACTGCTAAAAAACTTTTATTTTTATTAGTACATGTTTACAATCCATAACGATTGTATTCATCATGGGGAGATGGTACATGAACATAACTCATCTTAATCTTTTCACTTAATTATTTAGGGGGGAATAGTATAAAGTTGTGTAACAAGGAAAAACGAATAAGGTTATTGGGTGCACTTGTTAGCTTATTAATAGGAACCTGTTTTTTGGGGTTTTTTTTTTTTTCTGTCAATTACTGCGCTTTCAAAATATATGACTGAAGCAAAGACCTTAGAAGAAATGCAAGTTTGATATTACCTTCACCTGCATTTTACAGAGAGGTGTAAACATGGTAATTAAATTAGGAAGCCCATATTTTATGGAGAAGAATTTGTAGCTGATATGAGAAATACTGGGCCTGCTAATTTAAATGACAAATTTTTCCTTAAAGTTTAATGTGTAAAGAGATTACTCCACTTTAAAAACCACATGGAAAAACAATCCATATTAAAATCTATAATAAGATGACCCACAAGCTAGGCTGTAAACTTGTGAAACAATAAAGTTAACTTTTCAAATACCAACTCTTCCTGGCTTGAAAATATAAGAAAATTTTCCATCTGCATTTTATTTCAACTCTCTGCAAACCTTTTGGGTACTTCCTATCTGCATGAGTGGGCAGGGAGCATCATGAGCTGCCCTGCTGTGCTCCGAAAGGTGAGACCTGGCTCATTCAGCCCAAAGAATGCAGATGTGAACACCTGCAGCAGAGTGTGCTTCTGAGCTCCTTAGATGAAGGGCAACAAGGTCATTGCCTGTGAACTCACATTTTACCATGTGACATCTTATATGCTCTGCTCTTTAAACATACCTGTTTCCTTAGATATTACCTCCACCATCATCCCCATTTAGGGCAATCTACTTCATGTGACATTCAACAAAATCTTAATCTGTTCCAAAGATGATGGAAAAACCACCAGTTTCTGTTCTCTGGAGAGATGCTGTGTTGAACCTTTGCCATACAGCACAGTCAAGAGATGTCCAAGGGTAATTTTAACAATGATATCACCTATGTGCTAATTTCAGTACCCAAATTTTGCGTATAGACTAGAACAGTAACAACAAAACGTTTATTCAGCAAAGTCACCATCCTTTATAGCAAAAGAGTTGCGATGTCTTCATATAAAGTTACATTAGGCGTATAAATCCTTGTCCACATGTAAGGCATAAAACTGTGATTCTATGAGAAAAACGCACAGCACAAGAACTGGTAAGTCAGATTTCACCACTCTTCCAGGATGATAACAACATGAGTAAACAACTCTCTGACTGAAGAGAGCTAGTTAAGAAAGGGGCTAACAGTACCACAGATACAGTATGAATAAATCCATGAACCACAGGGATTGGTGTCTGGGGCGAGCTAGGCAAAAAGGCCAGGATCTACTTTATATTTCATAGGAATAAATCAATGACAGATCTCAAGGGTAAGACTCATCAAATCTTTATTGCAAATTATTACTGACATAAAGGTAGTAAAAATACTGTCATTATTGTTAACAAATCTTTTCTCAATCCTTTATAATTTGAAATATTCTTTCATATGGCCTATTTCTATAAACCCAAATTAAAACATTTAAAATAAAACTGTGCATTTGCAACTTAGGGACTAAAAATGTTTTTCTTAGCTAGTTTATCACCTTTGTGCTTTCACAAATCAACCATTTTTTTTTTTTTTTATTTATAAGGCCTTCGGTATAACCCAATACTGTGTAATTTGGATTCTTTCTTTTGCCAGTCACAGGACATAAACATCCCTAATCTGACAGGATGGAATGTTTACAGGGGAAAGAAAATATGCACAAACTGAATGTTAGTATCCAAATATTGCCCCTAAATGGAGCATGCATAGTGGAAAGCAATTTGGCAGGAGCAAGATTGCTTTCCTGTTCTCAATTATTTTACTGTTGGTTTTCCTTCAAATTGTAAATCAAATTCTTTTCTTGTGCCTCAGTGCACTGATTTCTGCATCTTAAGTGATGGAAGATCCTGACATTTCTATTTGCTTGCACAGCGATTTAATCTACACCTTTGTGTAGAATTTTTTTTCTTCCTCTTAAATTATATTCCCGCAATGATTTACTCATTTAAACGAAATTTTGTTGTCATACTGCTGCAGCATATAATAGCGCTGGATATTTAAATTTCTTGAACTAGAGGAAAACTAAAATGAGTCTCTCTGGTCACACGCAGCAATTGGATATGCATCTGTCAAGCCAGCACCCTAACTATTGATGAGAATAAAAAGGAACATCCACAAAATGATGTGTCTTTTGAAGAATGTGTTATACATGTAAGGTCAGCAAGAACGTTATTTTTAATACACAAAATATTTCTCAAATACTTTTGTGAAGTAAAATAAAAATTGACTACCAGAAGAAAATATTTAAAGACAGAAACGTTGCATTTTTGGTGTTATGTCCAACATTAAAGTTAATCTGGTAAAGTGCTGTGAAGGTTTTTCAACAGTGACTCTGGGTTTCCATCCTTTTCCCTTCATCATGAATAGCTCGTGCATGTGCTTGAGGCCATGCCCACACTTTGAGGATGCTGCTTCCCCCTCATGTGGATAAGATTTTGTCCATGAGTCTTTAAAAAAAAATTTCCCTGTATTTAGGACAAGGTCTACAAGGTGTAAAGGGTCTCACTACATAGATTAGACTCTTAGTGAGTCTCCTATTTTCAGCCTCCTCAGCGCTGGGATTACAGGCAGCTGTGCCACCACGCCCTTGGCCAACTCAGAGCTCATCACGGGCAGACATCCATGAGTCTTGATGCTACTGCACGTCCATATTACTGCTCACTGTCATGCTCTCCATATCATTTGGAACAGTGCTTTTGTAGTCCACCACACCACTATGCCACAAGTGACCTACTTATTTCCTAATTGCCCCATCTTGGATCTACTTCAGTTATAATTGCATTTATACATTGCAATATAACTGCATTTTATTGAAATCCCACACCCTTTCATGAAACCTAGTGTCAGGTCTTTAAAGCCTACACCGAGGGCCACAAATATAGCTCAGTGGCACAGCTCCTGCCTGGCAAATGCAAATTCCTGAATTTAAGTTCCAGTACAAATGAACAAACAACAAACACAAAGGTATTTAAAGCCTACTCCAGAGATTATAACAGTAAATGATTCAAAGTATTCTAGGTTGTAGGGTCTTTACACAATTCTGTTCCATCCGTTGTTATACATGTGACAGTCACATTTTTCAGCTATACATTATGAGATAAAGCAACATCTTAGTTGGCTAAGAAAACAAACCTGTAGTCAAATGAAGTGTTTTATTTATTTATTTATTTGTTTATTTATTTTGCATTTTAGGGAATGGTCTACAGGTTGTTCACTACTAGATCGGACTCATAGTGATCTGCCTGTTTACAGCCTTCCAAGAGCTGGGATTACAGGTGCATGTCACCATGACCAGTCTCAATTGCCCTCACAGTGTGCCCAGGGGCAGGGTGTCACAGCAGACCAGGGGATCGAACCCACAGCCCCTGCACCTGCTTGCAGTCAATTTAATCCACTGAGCTATTTAGATGACCCTGAAGTGATCTTCTTATAACAAAGAAAGGCAAAGACTACATAGGATCTACTGTATGGTAAGATAGCAAGGATATTGGTAATTTCTATTAAACTCAAAGAGTAGTGTTTTTTTTTTTTTAAATCCCCTTCTAAAAGAGGAATAAATTTATATTCCCCAAACTAGATACTTATTCAGTTCTGGTTTTAATAAATTATATTCAACTTCTTCCAAGGTAGCACAGAGGTTAAGTTTGTAATGATGTGCAGTTCTTTTGGAGAGACCATGGCATAATGGGTAGGTTAAATAAATGATGTATTAACTTAAAAAAATTATCACAGTTAAGTATTTTCAAAGAATTTTCTCTCATGACAAATGTAAAAATTATGTCTTTAATCTATACAAAATGTAATTTGAATTTTTTTGTTTAATTTCTCTTTGTCTCCATTAAGCTTCATATATCTTGGCCTCTTCTTCAGTTTCCAGAAGGGAGTTCTGATGTACCCGAACTATTTGTTTCAATTCGTGGTTAAGCAATTAAATTAAAAAAACAAAGCCGGGCATGGTGGCTCACGCCTGTAATCCCAGCACTTGGGAGGCTGAGGCAGGAGGATCGTTGTGAGTTCGAGACCAGCCTGGGCTACAAAAGTGAGCTCAAAGCCAGCCTGAGCTGCACAGTGAGACCCTGTCTCAAAAAGACAAAAAAAAAATAAATAAAATAAAATAAAATAAATAAATAAATAAATAAATAAATAAACATACTATGGGAGCTGACTCTGTTTCTGTCCTGAGTTGTACTTGTTATGGATGAAGAGCGGCAAAATTCTTTCCTATGTAAGTCCAGACAGCAAATATTTTAGGCTTTGTAAGCAGCGAACATTCTGGGGCAATACTCAGCTCTGCAACTGTAACTTGAAAGTAGTTGCTGACAACGTATACACAAGTGAGTATGGCTGTGTTTGCATACAACATTCTATAGACAATGAAATTTGATGCATAGGTTTTACATGCATCAAACATTAAACATTACATTGTCCCTGATTTTTTTCAGTCATTCAGTAATGCAAAAATAAGTCCTAAGAACTAGGCTATATGTAATTAATCACCCACCAAACTAGTTTTGACCAGAGACTATTATTTACCTTCCCTTTGACCTAAATTGAAAAAAATGCATCGCAGCCTATAAAACTACCCCTTCAAAGGACAAAGTGCACAAAAATCATGCTTATTGAGCTTCTATCAGAAATTAAACGTTGAGGTAGGAAATGATAAAGGTCTTAATCTCCTCCAGCAGATCGTGAAACCAGACCCGCAGATGAGGTAGCATTGGCAACGTGGCTTTCTTTCAACACAACTCTTCTAGAATAATCACAAAAGACAAGTTCCTTCCTACTCTCTCTCCAAATAATGGAGAATCGAAATACTATGCTCCACCCTCCATATTAATTAAAATGTTTCTAAGTAAAATATTAAACTAGTTTATGGAAAATGTTGGCATGAAGTGATCTCATTTTATACCTGACACTCAATCCAGCACCGTTTCTGAAATTTAGATAATTCCTTCTCCCATTAAGTCACCTTACTTTGTTATTCTAATAGCAGGTATCCCTGAATCTGAGGCCTGGCCGAGATGCAATATGCATGAAGGTAGGAACTAGAATTGAGGGATTGACAGTATTAAAAGGCAGAATTCAAATGGGGAAAACTCAGTCCAACATAAGCAGAAGCTTCTGAAACACATCTCAAGTCATTTCTTGGCCTTTTGGCTAAGATCAAGGGTGAAACACATCTCAGAACTCTGAGGGATCTTTACCCACTACAGCAATCTAGAGAGTGCACACTCCCCGTGATTCAAGATCTTCAGGAGAAAGCATGGCAAATCATCTGAGGAAAGCTACCCTGGACAGTATCTAGCAATATTTGAAGGGACAGTTTTGCAGACATGGATAATTAAACAGGTGAGAAAGCACACCATTTCTTTTTTAAATTTTTTCTGGCACTGTGTACATATAACATAAACAAGTATTATGGCTTCCCTTTTATGAATCGGTGAGTTTAAAGTCATCCGAATACCCATACTGGATCATAAAATCTTAAGTATGGACTTATATCTCTATTTTCCTTTTAGTGTCAATTCAAAAACATAAGTGTATTCTCCAGTGGAAAATGCATTCCATCTGTTTGTCACGAAGAAAGAGCTCAACAATATGCCTCATATCAAAATTTCCTGAAATCTTAATGTGTAGTTTATATTTTAACTAGATTTCTATCTGGTTTTCCTCTGAATGTAAACAGTAACTGTCTTTTCCTTTTCCTTTCTATGTGCAATTCATATGAAGAGTTGAACAGGCTTTTGAATTCAGGCACATTGAATATATATATATATATATATATAGATAGATAGATAGATAGATAGATAGATAGATAGATAGATATGACTCACATTTAAAAACTGTTTTCAGGGGCTGCAGAGATAGCTCAGACGTCTAAATGCCTAATTAGGCAGTGCAAGGACCCAGGTTCAATGTCTGAGCCAGCATGCCATGCTGGTCCCGTGTTGAGCCTGCCACCAAAGCATGGCATGGTGGTGCATACCTGTAATCCCAGCACTGAGGAGGCTGAGATAGGAGGATCACTATAAGTCTGAGCTCCATAATGAGATCCTGTAACACATAAATGAAAATGTTTCTAGCAATGATTAGCTTCACATATTTAAAACGTGTCAAGTGAATGTCTTATGTGATACTTGCAAAATTACTACTTCACCAAAAAAACTTTTCTTTTGCATTTCCAAATATGTCTGTGCAATGTATTACTTGTCCAAAATGAGACTTCCTGTGTATCAGACATTTGCTCTCTCAAAATAGCTTGCCTCTGTCCACAACCTTGAAATCTATATTGGTTATCCAGTGTTAGACAGGAATTTCTACCCCTGCTAAGGAAGAAGCCCGCAGTTGCCAGAACCGGTGCTTTACAAGAGTCATGTCCCCTACAGCACTGCCTCTTCAAAGGGGTGGAGGAATAACAGTCTTCGTTTGCTTAGGTAGCATCTTCACTTTGATTTTGTTTTCTTTCTTGACTTAGTTTTATGTAAAATGATCCGATTTCACTGTCATTTCATCAAGTTACGCATATTCCTTTTGGAATAATAAGAGCCAGAGAAATTCTGTCTTTCATTGACAACTAACACTGACAAGTGAAAAGAGAAAGTTGAATCTTCCATTATTCTGTATATAGAGGATCCTACTATACAGTATAACCCGTCACATCATTGAAGAACTTAGACTATTTGCTTAAAATTTCAAATTAAATTAATTTTTTCAGAATGTTGCAACTCTTCTTTCTTGAATAGCTGTTTTGATCATACAAGCCTTAATAGCAAAAGAAATATAAATGTTTATGCAATTTTACTTAAAACCTTCACTGTAAAATGGATAAAAAAGCCTGTGAATTCACCAATAAATGGGAATATACTTCTGATGTAACATGAATAAATCTTCCACGTATTATGCCAACTCAAAGAAGCCAGATTTTAAAAGCCACTTACTCTATGTTTTCATTTCTTTGGCATTCTGGAACACAGAAATCATATAGACAGAGAATAGATGAGTGGTTTCCAGAGGCTTGGGCTGAAGAGAGTTTGATTACAAATATACAACCCTAGAAAACAAGGGCTAGTGTGATAGATTTGTTCCTTATAATACCACTGTTAAGTTTGTGTTTGTTTGATTTTTAGAGATCTTACAATCTAATATAAGGCCTTACCAGTAGCAAACACCAAGAAATACAAAACAATTAAAATGCCATCATTGTCAATATTATAATGTGAATTTTTACCAGTAGGAAGCTCTCAGAGTAACTAAATAAATCTCAGACATGAGAAGTTTTGGGGAATGTATGTAGCTGTATAAGACCATGCAAATAACGCAAGCTCCCATTTCCTCCACTTCCTCATTTCTAGGAAAGAAATGAAAATAATACCCTGACCAACTTCATAGGATTGACTAAAGCTCACTGTGGTACTGGAGGTGAAGCATGTAATGCTGGGAAGAAAAGTGCACGTGTTGGAAACTGGTCTTCTTCCTCTTCTTCTTCTTCTTCTTCTTCTTCTTCTTCTTCTTCTTCTTCTTCTTCTTCTTCTTCTTCTTCTTCTTCTTCTTCTTTTCTTCTTCTTCATCTTCTTCTTCATTATTATCATTATTTTGATATCAGGAATTTTACTCAGGACAAGCAAGAACTTGTGCCACTAAGCTATACCCATGGGCCCTAATGGTCTCACTTGAAGAGAACGTAGGACACAGAAAATTAAATTCTGAATTGAGATGTTTTCTTCTACTTCTACCACTAGTTGCATGCCATATATGAGTGAACTGACTTATCGAAGGGAATGAAAGTGAGAAGAGCTATGTCCGCTTGTGAGGTGGAAAGGTTGATGACACTGGGGCACAGCAGCACTTGAAGCTCTGCTACACCATGGGCAGAGAGAAATAATGAAAGCCATGTTGTTCCAGG
Source organism: Myocastor coypus (assembly GCA_004027025.1). Taxonomy (NCBI): domain Eukaryota; kingdom Metazoa; phylum Chordata; class Mammalia; order Rodentia; family Myocastoridae; genus Myocastor; species Myocastor coypus. The sequence continues at coordinate 74,461 of PVJA010003434.1, read as the reverse complement.
CTTTCAGAGATTCTATCAGAAACAACATAAAATATATTAAAGATGCCTACCACAGTTACTCAACATAAATCACATAAAAGAATAAAAAATTTAACATGATCTGTCATCACATTAATATAATTACATTGTGTATCACTTCGAAGTTTTCACTGGGGTAGGCAGAGAGTTCATGAACAAAACTGCACAGGAAATATTTCAAAGAATCAACAACTGGGATCTCATCTTAATGAAAAGTTTCTGTACAATAAAAGAAATTACCAGTAGAGTAAAAAGAAGACCCACAGTGGGAAAAAAAAATTTATCCAGTGCCCCTCAGATAAAGGACTTCTACCTAGAACATGTAAAGAATTTTAAAAATGAGGCCCCTAAAATTCAAAGACCTGATAAAAACTACCATCTGTGATGAATATACACTTCTCAAATGAAGTAATACAAGTGAAAAATATGTGAAAAACATGCTCAACACCATTGGCCATTCAAGAAATGCAAATTAAAGCAACACGGAGATGCCATCCCACACAGAAAGAATGACTATCATCAAGAATAAATGCTGGTGGGGCTCTGGGATTTAGGAACCCTTCTCTACTGTTGGTGAGAGTGCAGACTGGTGCAGCCACTATGGAAATCTCTGTGGAGATTCCAAACTAGAACTAGAGGTCCTATTCAACTCAGCTATTCTCCTCCTGGGAATTTTTCCAGAAGAACTTAAAACATCATACTACATCCAAATATGTGTACTTGTGCTTACAACAGGATGCCCAACAACTGAGGAACGGATAAAAAAAAGATATGATATTTTTACACAATGGAGTATTACCCAGCTATAAAGAAAAATAAGCTTAAGGCTTTTATAGATAAATGGATGCAAGTAGAGAACATGCACATAAGTGAAATAGATCAGAATTGCATGTATAAGCATCACACTGTTTCTCTAGTATAAGAACCAGAAAGATTGTATGGGATCTGAAGTTTACAACAGAGTTTGTGAAAGTGAAAGAAAGAACCACTGGGATGGGGGAAAACATAAAAGAATGGGGAAATACATACAATATATATGTAATATATCATATAAAACATATAAGATAGATATGTAATATATATTATGTATAACTAATATAATTATACTACTAATTGCTGTTCAATTACTGAAAGAACCAGTTAATGCTTAAGTGTCTGACTAATTTTGCATGCTTTTATCACGTAATCTAACCAATTACTTTCAAGATTACAACATACAATATAACCAAGCTTTGTCAATTTCCTATCATCTTGTACCATCTTTATTGTTTTATTTACTCTTTAAGATAAAAAAACAAAATATCTGTATTAAAGGAACATTTATGTGCCCCTGTTCAATTCCTCTGTCCCCCATATTTACTTTGCCTGATAAATAAATAACATGGCTCTGTTCACACTGAGGTGGCCACATACCCATGCCCCAGGACAGACCACGTCTTTACCCTATTTGCTGTGCTCATCAGCTGGATTCCTTTCACCTCCTGAGTGTCCCAGTTCAAGCAGTAAGCTGTCTGATTCAGACTGACTGCCCTAGACAGACAGGCTCATTTGGAGAAACTTGGACCCTAACTCTTGAAACCTATATGACTTTAAGTAAGTGTTTAAACCCTCTAGGAATCAACCTTCTTTTATATTAAGAAGTATTTCTTTTTATAGATCGCTATCCTGACTACATGAAATAGTATATTGAAATACATGGAGCATAACATGTGGCACCTGTCAAGCACTCAATAATAGGAGCTGATATTTATTTCTTAAAACGAGTTTTTTTCTCTATCAACTTATGCTCACACTCGGCCTTTCGTTACACTAATTTGTTAGTATCACTTGGTAAATGAACACTTGACAGTGCTATGAAAAACATGACCTGTAATTTATTCTTTCTATCCCCAAAGCAACCAAACTACATTTAAATATTTGGAAGAGAAGTTGCGAGTCAGCAGTCTGAGAAATTCAGCAGCAGCCTTGCGCCTCATGTGTGCCACTCATGGGTTAATCTTCTCTTCTAATTCCAACTGTTCTTCCAACATAGTCAAAAGAAACTTTTCTTCCCTTTTAAAAAGTAACAGTCACTGGTTGTCTTGGCATTGCTTTTTGACGGAAGATTGTACCTCTGAAATTCACTATGAGGAGCAATGAGTTTCTACTGTATTTTAAAATTTCCTATTATATAAGCATCAACATAGAAAACCATGCTGCACATGAAAATGTTGATTTACATATGAAAACTCATACACTCAAAATTCAAGAGTTCATCTTGAGAATTCTGAAGTCATTCTGTGCTTTCCTGCTGTGTATATTTTTACGAAAAGGTGGTTGAGAACCCATAAGCATCACTTGGATCCAGGCCCTAATCAGAGCAGCAGAAATTCAGTGTTGATGGGATAAGCCTGGTGCTATGTTTGTTTATGAGGTAAATCAAGTGTTTATGTTATAAATTTGGGAAAAACTGGAGAACATTGTTCTTTAACCAAGAGTTTGGGAGCGGTAAGGCTGGAAGGGGATGTGAGTGGTATTCTTGATAGGGAAAGCAATTTTGGGGGAATAATCAACTGATGAATGAATAAAGAGGATGAAAGTTTTTATAAATATAATGGAATACTACTCTGCCACAAACAACAATAAATGTGAGATGCTACTACGTCAATGGATACCCCTTGAGATACTGGTCTTAAGTGAAATAAATCTGACATATATGTTCAAATACCACATTTTTTTCTTGGTGTGAGAAACCAAAAGAGTAAATAAGAACCAAACTATATAATAGATATTGGGAAATAGGAAGAAAGTGTTCAATGGGAAAGAGGATGAGGGAAGGGGAAAAGAAAGGAAGTAAAACTGAAAAAGAATAGAAGGCTGTAGACAAGGAGGGAAAGGAGTTGAAGGTTGGGGAGAAGAATAGGAAAAAGAAGAACCAAGATATATCATGTACAGGTTCAAATTCCTTACGATGAATGTCATCATTATGCATATCTAAAATGTACCAATGCAGTTGTTTATTAAAAAATGAAGTGCTGAGGGCTGGTGAGATAGCTCAGCAGACTATGCACCGGCTCGGACAAGTTCAGGGACTGGGGTTGGATGCCCAGCAACACATGCTGTGCCGGACCTGCCCCAGGCGCACAGAGCTAGCCACTGAGTGTGGGAGTGGTGGTGTAGGCCTCTAATCCTAGCACTGGGGAGGCTGACAACAGGAGGGTCACTGTGTCCCTGATATGCTTAGTGGGACCCTGTACTAGTAAATAAATAAATTACTGCCTGTGCATGTACAAGATACACTGAAGTAGCAGAGAAGCACCACATGGAAACCTTGCCCTGTATGCTTATGTCAACTTTGCAAAAAATACAGAAGTCTGTGACCTTCAAAGATGGCAGTCAACTTTTTTTATTTTGCTAGTCATGAAACCTAACAAAGTTTTGAGAACCCTTAGGCATCCCTTGGAAGAAATGCATGCCTTTGTTTTGATTGCTTGAACAATACTCTTTCTCTTTCGATATATATATGTACTTTCTGCTGTTCCTCGCTTAATTCTTGCCTTACTGCTACACACAACCCTTACTCATTTTCCCAGGTTTCTCTGCCCATAATTTAGAAGAGTTGCACCAGTATGTCTCTCAAACTTAAATTATGTAAAATTGTGGTCTACAGCCCATGAAATCGTATGCTTCTAAGAGATCATTTCAGCCTCACTGAACATGAAGAAATAAGCTACATTTGTACTGGACATGCCATTTTAGGATACAAATTTTTATCCTTATTTTGCTCCAGTACATCTCAAATGTCAGACATGCACAAAATAGAAATGTGCCTCCATGTGAAAGAACAGCCACATTCTTTTTTTTTTTTTCAATACAAATGCACAAAACCACAACAGCAAGGAGTTTAGAATTCCAGAAAGTCTAATGAACACAGTATCACTTTTGGTGTTTACAGTGTATAAACGACAGTAACAGTAATTCCAATAAACCTAATGTCAGTCCTATATTCCAGGCTGCTGAAATGAACAGTCATAAAAACAAACCAAACTGAACTGGAAGCTGCAGCTGAAGAATGGACACAGTAAACACTTTACACCCTCTATAAAGCAAAATCTTCAATCGTATCCCAACAGCCATCTGAACTAAGAGCTTCTGTGTAGCTGTTGTGGCGAACACCCACATTTCAGGCCACTTTGAGACACTCTCATTTGGCTCCTTAAGATGAGGAATTTCTCATCAGAATTCTGCCACAGATGTTACCAGCTCCTGAGCAGCACCTGGTAATGCATCCAGTTGCTTTGGATCTTCGTAACATCTCTGAGGTGCGACTAGGGCTCCATGTCTCCAAATTACAGATGCTAAGCCTCACACAAAACTTTAAATTATCCTACCCAAGGGAGACATATGCTCCCCTAAGAGTGCTCCTGTAAAGAACAACACATAATTCACTTTAATTTTCTCAAGACCTGCAAATCTAAAGCATTTTTAGATTCACTTTTCAGGGAGACCCCATGATCTCCATCAATACTTCTGGGTACTATCAGCTTCTCTCCTGGGTCATCTTGCTTTGGCTCATAAGAGAGGACAAGATGGGTGGGTCAGCAGTGTAAATGCAATCCCAAGAGCTTAAAAGGATGTTCCTACTGTTTCTCAAAGACTGAGAACATACTCTCCTCTGGAAAATGAGAAGCAAGCACAGTCCCAGTTTCTATCTTGTTACAGTGACCCAGTACTTCCGAACACATCACTTGGTCTCTTTACTGGGAGACAAGCTTCTGCAGCACAGCTGCCTGTTGCAGTAAGTCATTGGGACTCAGGGTGTTGGTCACACAGATGCGCCTCTGACACTTCACCTTGATGTCCAGTGAGCTGAGAAGAGCCATGGAAACATTCTAAGGGGGGTGGACTGTTGACTCTTTATGACAGGTCAACATGGTGTAGCCCCCACTGAGAACCTCATTTATGCTCAGTATTTGACACTGAACCATCAGCAGCTGAGACTGTGCCTATTAACTGACTCCGTGCTAACAAACTTCTATCCGCCCAGGAGACATTTCCGGGTATAAATGAAAAACCCTACCTAGTAGCACATGTCCAGATGGGGAAGGCAGTTTTGGTATTGGCATAACTATAAATTTAAGATATACAGTCTACATATTATGATAAGAGGATCAGCTTCCGGAGTGAAAAATAAATGATTGTCTTTTTTTTTTAAAAAAACAGTAGATTCTGGAGTCAGTCTGACAAGACAAGGGACACAAAAGGAAGCGTGAACCCGGATATCAGGCTGCTGCAACCCAAGGAACATTTCACTGTCCACAGGCTCCCAGGGCCTTGGGCTCTCACCTCAGTGAGATCTCGACGTCCGCCTGCCTTCCTGCTCCACTGCTGTACCCCAGCACCTGCAACTTCCCCTTTGTAGGTTGCAGTTTTGTGAATTGATAGCTTGCTTTAGCAGAACATGGAAGTTGAAATGGTATTTTATACTGTGCTTGTCTGACTTGATGTGGATGTTCCTTACCCACTGCAGAGCTAGCTGGGCTCACAGGATGTGGGCCCTTTCCTCGCTACAGCTCCTTTGTATGTCTATTTGTGGCGTTCTTACACTATGGCTCGCTGCACTTCTTTATTCAGCTTCAGTACAACCTAAAATTTTCTGGCATCTTAAACCTAGAGGCAAAACCTGAACTTTTAATGTGACATGTTTTATGAGCCTTCATTTTCCTATTTAATAAAAAAGTTATTATAATAACACTTATTTTCTCTACTACTCATAAAAATTGGTTATTTCTCCTTGAAATAAGTAAGTACTTATAAATGTCCTTACAGTTACTATTATAAACACTAAGCAACAACTTTTAACAGCAATCCAGACAGTTAAATAAGCTGCTTTAGCTCTGCATGTATTGAGAAAGTCAAAGTGAATTACATGAGCTGTTTACAGAACTCACTCAACACTCTTTATTTAAAAATTTCTTATTAATTTTAGTGAGAAAGAAATATCACTGAGACACTTTCAAAACAAGTTAGTACAACAATTATAATAATTAATAAATTATATATTGTCTTCATAGCAGTTATTCAGAGTATAAGATGCAGACATGATATTTAATCTAAACATTATTAGTGTTAATCTTTCTTCTCATTGAACTAAGAGGAAGTAGTTATATATCTATCATATTTTGGTATATATATTTTTTCACTACAAAATGGTTCTTTATATATATTTTTTCTTTTTTTGTTTTGTTTTGTCAGAGATGGGTGTTCCATTGCCTTCCAAATATTGTAGGTGCATGAATTCAATAAAACAACCCAATATAGTCCAATAGTCCATATTAGCTATGGGTTATCAGCAGAACTGCCAATGTCAGAAGTTGTTGACTATAGCATTTTACAGCTCAGCATATTAATATGGCTTTACTTTTTATCCCTAATGGTTATACTTTTCTGCTGGATGGTTAAGACCAAGATAAAGCTAGACCTATATAACAAAAATGTAACTTTTGTATCTGATAAGGTCAAATCTCCTCAGGATTTAGCCTGAAACCATGTATAGTCAATTGGTAAAATTCTCACTCTAATAAACTATGTATGCTGATATCTGTGAACTAAGAAACTACATTGAGGATAGCAATGTGTAATGCTAAAACCATGCTTGCAATACCTATCATTCTAGTCTTCTAAATGTGTACTGATTCTAACGTCATATTAACTATTGCTACATTCTCTTTCAAGTGAATGTTTGTTTAAAGAAAGTCAAAAAGAGAAAACAATAGACAAGGGAAATATGTCATAGGATTGTCCTGCTACAGTGCTATATATGGCTATATTTCTAATTTTTTGTGCAAAATGTGTAATTGTTTTTTTCACATTCTATAAGGATTTGAAGTTTAGAATATCAACAATTGTTGGAAAATACCTGTTCCATGTTATATCTAGGACATTTGATATTCAGATAAATAGCAATGTTAAGCTGAACTGCCTATTTTATAGAGTAATTAAGCTTCTCTTCTAGAGAGATAATAACTTAAGTTTGGAGATAAAATTTAGAGAAAAAGAAGGGCTACAAGGTAGCTAATATTTTGGCTCTAGCTCTTCAACATCAGTGAGGACTCAGGCCACAAGAGAACCTGTACTGTAACACCCTATATCTCAGTGGTGTCCCAAATTTTCTGTTCATGGAGATTATGGGGCCACAGAGGAAAGTGACTAATGATGCATAGTGTACCTAAGGAAATTCACCTATAGAGAAAACATTCTCTCAGGCTTTCACAGAAAGCAAATTGGCCAAGCAATGGCAGTGACTCATACAGATGGCTAACACTGACAAAAGATCACTCAAGTCTCTCTAATGCAGTGCCCAACATTGGCAATAGGTCTTTCCTCTAAGTCAAGCTTCTGTTACTATATTTCAGAGGGATTGTAAGTCACAGAGTAAAAGAACAACTATCACTAGGGCAGGATACAGGCATGGAAGGCCAGGTCCTTTTCTACTCAAACCAAAGTCCACGTTATACATTGCATATATGTACTGCAATTCAGCACAGTATTTTGTTTGAAAAAAAGGATATGGTATTTTTGAAAAGACAAATTGTGAATTATGTTGTCAATATATCTATTATTATTAAAAGCCTTTGTTTTGGAAAGTTGGAAAATAACCCTTAAGATGTTGGCTAAAGGAATTCTTTCTCCCTGTCAAGAATAAAGGGAGAGAGTAGGTCCTGGAGTTCAGAATTCTTTTCCAAGTTGGGGAAGTTGTGAGAAAATCACTGTGGGAAAAATGTAGGGTACTGAAGCCTTTTCCTTAGGAATCATGAGCAAGTAATGCTGATGACTATTTTACATAATCGAACCTCCAAGTGTGTTCCTGGTGCAGCTACATAACAAAGTGTTAAGTATTCAAAGTGTTAAGTGTTAAGTCCTTCTTTAGTATTCATCCTTCTCAAGACATTCTTGACTTTTACCAACAACCTAGTCTCCTAGGTGATATTTAGAAACAAACTGACAAGTATAAAAAGTGCTCGTGATTATCACGATATTAAACTTATATTTAGGAAAACTTAATTTTCTCAACTAAAAGTGCTTTTAGTTTCTAAGCATGGTCTGTTTTTAAAAAGTCTGCCCAAAGACTCTTTGGGACTTTTTTCAGGGACATTCTCAAATGCGAGAAGGCAGGTAGTAGGCTTATGACCCATGTCATGTGGAGGCCGCCTTGCTGCGTGGCCCAGCAAAGGTCAGGAGAGGCAGACAGGTGCCCAGCCTGCTCTCAGAGGCAGGGAATTTTCCATGTGCAGCTGCTCTTGCCTCTGCCATGCCATGCTGGATCTTAGGCCAGTGGAGAGGCTGAGAGGAACTCTGGTGGGCCATCCTACATGCCATCCCAGGCAAAGGTAGCAATTTCCACCAAGCCTGTGAGTGAAGGGCCTCACAGAATACTCCATCCCTCAGCCATTCCAGATGAGGCAACAGAATCCTGTTCCCTCCTTTTTTCTTCAGAATTTCTGGCCCACAGAGTTGGGAATGCAATAAAATGGCTGCTTGAAGCTGCTACAGTTGAGTAATTTACGAGACAGATTGTTGTAACACTTTTTGATGCTGCTTTCTCACCTTAAAGTTTTATAGTTTTACTCTATAAGCATTAAAAGTTATTTAGTCGGCGCTCAGTTAATTTATTTTTTCCTTAAGAACTTAAGTTTGCAGACCCAAAAATTAGAGAAAAAGAGCTACGAGGATAACCAATATTTTGGCCCTAACCCTTCAAGGTCAGTGAGGAGTCAGGACATAAGAGAACCTGTGCTGTAACATCCTATAACTCAGTGGTGTCCCAAATTTTCTGCTCATGGAGATTATGGCGTCACAGAGAAAAGGGATCCATAATGTGTAGTGTGTCTAAGGAGAGTCACCTAGTGGGCAAACATTCTCTCAGGCTTTCACAGACAGCAAACTGGTCAAGCAATGGCCATGATTCATCTAGATGGCTGACACTGACAAAAGTTCTACAAAATGCTGTATATGGTTTCAAAGTAAATCCTGAGGGGATTTGACTGACCTTGTCTGATATAAAAATTACATGTTTTGTTATATAGGTCTTGCTTTAAAGGGGCCCTAGCCACCCAGCAGAAAAGTTTAACTATGAGGCATGAAAAGTAAAGCCAGATTAGTATGCTGAGCTGTAAAAGTCTCAAGTCAACCGCTTTGACATTACCAGGTCTGCCAATAAACCACTATTATGGAATAACGGACTATGTATACAACAATTTTCTGTTAGTTCAATGAAGAGAAATATTTGCACCAATAGTGTTTAGAAAGTTATTAAGTCTGCATCTTGTACTCAAAGCAACTACTATGAAGACAACAATGTACATTGTATTAACTATGGTGGCTGTCTTACTAACATGTTTTGAAACTGTCTCATTGTTCTTTCTTATTAAAAGTAATAACAAATGAAAAATAAAAAAATGAAAAAAGCATTTTCAGAAAATCATTTTTGTTCTCATGGTGATGACGTTACTCCTACTAAACAGCTATCTTCTGCTCTAGTCTTAGTTTTCTTGCTTACAGCTTCTTACTTTTATGTATAAAAAGAAAATTAGGTAGTCTCTTTTGTACATCTAATATAGCAAACCTCTAAAAGCTTTTTATTTCTTTAGGTTTTATAGATATTACAATGATACCATCTAAATAGACATATTCAAGCCCTGCATGCCCTGCATGCTCTGCCAACCCTGTCCCTGGGGCGTGCTGAGATAGCCACCAAGTCCGGGTGTGGTGGTGCACGCTGTAAACCCAGGTTGGTGGAGGCTGAAAACAAGAGGATCACTACAATTCTAAATACATAATGAAAAACAAAATAAAATACATATTTACATATTTTAGTTTCAAATTTTATTACCTTTTACTTTATATAATAAAGTAAAACAACATTACATTCACATATTTTAAAGTTCATCTCTTTTCCAGTCATTGTATTGTGTAATACTCGGAGAACAGCATTCACTGTGAGTAGCAAGAGCTTATGTCCCTAATTTGTTGCTGGGTTTCGTAGGGAAGCTTTTCAAATGTAATATATATGATCTAATAGAGCATACAATTAAGCAACATAGAATTAAAATAACGCAAACAAATTTTAAGCCTTTGTATCAATTCTGAATATCATTTAACTTGTATATTCTAGTAAATTTCCAATTTCATTTTTTCTTTCCTGGTCTCCTTAAGCAGGCGGTAATTTGGGATCACTTTGATGAATTACTCATTCAAAGACGGATGGAAAATGATGAAATGCCTTTTGAGGCCTGCTTCTGCCTAGCTCTTGAAATAATGGCGTTCTGCTGAAGGGACCACTGAAAGCGGGGCTGGTGTACAATACCTTGTGTTCTCAGGCTGACTAATCCATCTTCTCAGACAGTTTTTCAGAGCCCAAAATGTAACATAAATTTTTCAACCTGTGTGAGTGGATTATTGTGTGGCTTCCCAAAATAATCCTCTCATCTTTTAACACAATTCTGACCTAGTTTAGGAGAGTATCTTTAATATCTTGTTCTACTTCACTGACCTCCAGGCCAAACAGCCAGAAATATCCACATTTAACAGGGAACTTTCATCATTGGGCTCACAAAGGGGTCAGCTTTCTTTACAAAGGAAATTGAAAGTTATATCATAAGGTAGCTTTTTAGATGATTTCACTTTCTATTTGATAACCCCAGCAAATAGAAAGTAGAGATGTGGAATAACCCAAGTGCCTCAGCATAGTGTGTAGCTATTGTTGGAAGGAAATGAACAACCGTGGCTGGACCCATGTTTAGCTCACCACTGATTGCGAAGCCATAGGAACTCACCCCAGAAAGACAAACAGAAACTCCTGTGTGAGCAGCCCAGGAGAACTGGGGTGCTAGGTCAAGACACAGAGCAGTGGCTCACTGATGGAGGAGAGCAGTATGAGCTGCCTGCAGAAGCAGTAACTGAGAATACACAGCACACTCTGGCTGTGTAAGCAGATAGTGAGGAAGTTAGGTGGATGCTGGCTACCTGGCAGATAGCGCACTGACTGTGACGGCTTGTGCTGCGTTTACTGGGATTCTCAACTCTTCCAATGCCCCCTCACTCTGAGAATGCTTAACCCGGCTCATGCCCTCCTAACCGTGCAGAGCACTCTGCAGTAGGAGTATACAGCGCCACTGTTTGGTCATGTGGCCGCTTTGGAGGTGAGACTGCCAGAGCCACGGATGCTCCTGTTGCTTCTTTCCTTTTGTTCCAGGGGAGGGGCTCTTCCATGGGCTGACCAGGGCTACTGCTGACTTTCAGGACATGAAATATGACCGAAGAGCTGGGCGTGGTGGCTCACGCCTGTAATCCCAGCACTTGGGAGGCTGAGGCAGGAGGATTGGTGTGAGTTCGAGAACAGCCTGGGCTACAAAAGTGAGCTCAAGGCCGGCCTGAACTGCACATCGAGACCCTGTCTCAAAAAGACAAAAAAAAAAAAAAAAAAAAAAAAAAAAAAAA
>PVJA010003434.1:0-62865 GCA_004027025.1 Myocastor coypus | reverse complement strand
GATAGAATTAATAGACACAAGAGACTAAAACACTCAAAACCTTGCACTTAGATTTCCATAGGGCGCATCAAGACAACCATTTGTATATGTGCTGCCGAAGCGAGCACAAGACAACCATTTGATGATATGAAGTCACTATTGAACGGTGCACTACAAAGGGGATTGAGCCATACCCACAGTGCACAGGGACAGGCATCCGTTCTCTGTAAAGTGCTCGATACCGTGCATTCTAGGTGTTTGCAGCTCAAACAGTCAGAGTAAGTTGTCAGCAACACCAGCCACATACAGATCATAAAAAGTAGATGAGTCTGACCATATTCTAATTTAATTTTAGGATGAAAATTAATCAGGAAATGGCTTGAATTTGGGCCACAGGTTGACCCCTGGCATAGCAAAAGAAAATCTAAAACAAAACCCAAAAAGCCCAGCAAAAGCAAGTCAAACACTGAATATTCTACAACTATCTCTAAAGTTGAGGTGGCCACTGTAGAACATGGATAAAAGAGACAGAGAAGGTGGCTTCATTAGTTTTTGTAGAAATTAAGGTGAAATATAAAATGCCAGAGAGTACATGCTCAGCCAATTTCAACTCTTCTTTGTGCTGCTCTGTCAGATTCAAGAGTAGAGTTTCAGGGACGGCCTGTTTAATTCATGCTAAGCTAATGAACGAGGTCAAATATGGAGACAAAGCAGAGAATTCTTTTAAGTCAACATTTGCTGAGCAATTGGTGAGATAAGACAAACTTATGCTAATGAGGACCAAATATTAATATATGTCACAATTTATAATTCAATTAATTAGACCACTAATTATATTGACTTGACATAGGAATGCTCTATTTTTTAAGCAGAGGTGTAACTTGAATGAAGAAAATAATAGTCTGTGTTCGACAATACTTTATGAAATTCCAAAACTCTTGCATCACAGTCCTTTCTTACACAAACAGGGAGAAAAATTAAAGTGCCGTTGCTCTCCTGTGTTAGAGGCTACTCAATTAAGCAGTGATTTATTGGACTCAGCCCGGGAGGTTGAATTTGCCCTCAAAAAGCAATGAATCTTAATATGTTGTTCTATCTTTTGTTAAATGTATTTTCTCATAAATAATTAGGATCAAATGCACTCAGGAGCTACATGAGTCAACTTTCCATCACATTGACAAATACCTGAGGTAATCATCATAAAAGGCAGAGAGGTTAATTTTAGCTCACAATCTCAGAGGTTTTGGCCCAGGATGGCTTGGTCCTCCTGCTTTGGGCCTGTGGTGGCACAGAACATCATGGCCAGGGCATCTGCTAGAAGGGTTCTGTTCCCCGTATGGTGGCCAAGATTCAAAGAGGAGGAGGAGAAAGGGCAGGGACCCTCATATCCCCTACTAGGGTACATCCCCAGAGGCCTTGCGTCCTACAACTCGTTCTCATCTCCTAAAGATTCCTCTACCTCTGGATGAGACGATGGGTGGGGATGCTACGTTTAACACATGAGCCTATGGAGGAATTTTAGGTTCACTCTTGAGCAAGAACCTATGGCCAATATCCACCACCTTTAGCACACAGGTCTGAGTGGAATTTGCTACAATAACATATCTACTTTTTCTACTCTGTAAATCTAAATGCTGCCAGAGATAAGTGTATTTAATTATCTGATAAGGTTTTGTCTTGATTGAATACTTTCAACTTTTCTTCTAGGGCTTTTCTTGGAGTTTACCCAAAATACCAAAATGCCATCCCCAAATACTACCCCAAATACCAAGGTCTGTCCCATTATTCTTATGATTTCCCGTAAGGCTACAATAATGAGCATCCTCACCAACAGCTTAACAGCCTCTTTTTGTCCACAAGCTAGACCACATGACAGGTAATAAATGTCACTGTAGGCACCTATGTAAATGTGAACCCTTCCCTGCCAAAATGACATAAATTGAAAGCTAGAAGCAGGATGTTGTAACACTGGGTATAAGCTTCAGGAGACTTTCACCTCATGGAAAAAATAGACATCATGTTTAGGATGACTAAAATTCCTCTATGTGATAGCACGACTATGTGCCTGAATAAACATATGGGGTAGGCAGGGAATGTGGAACTGGGAAAGGACTCAATACTGGTTTGATTTGTTTAACAAACAGTAGTAGAAAGAGACAGCAGCATTTAAACAAGGTGATCCGAGGTCGCCCTCTCCAATGTTTCTGTAATATTATATGAACACTGAAAATGTCCACCGGGCACCACTGACTCGAGACCCCCTTTGCCTCTGGTATCAAAGAAGCTGGGCCTAGAAGCGTAATTTTCAGCAAATTTATTCATGACTTGATCTGAGGCTGTGATGGCAACCTCCTTATGAAAGCATGAGAGATCTATATTTTTAGGAATGTCAGCAAATTAAAATGATATGGAGCTGTATGGAAAAATTGCCATTAAATAATTGAGAAGTGAACCAGACCTGTCATTGTCACAAGCCATTTCCTACAAACTCAGGGTGTTGCATTTTCCTGTTCCAAAGGGCCAGAAATACAAAAGCATAAAAAGGAAATAGTGTGAAATTTGAGCTTCAAAGGATAGAAGAGCACTGAAAGAATTCCTCAGGGAGGGAACATAGTTCTCTCAGGAATTGTCCAACCTTTATCCCCACTGACCCTTTTTGGTACCTCATTTATTGGTGTCTTTGAGGTGTTTGTAACTTCCTTTTTGCCCCTCTGATGATTTTAATTATTGCAGGTTGAACTAAAAGACTTCCACATGAAGCGTGTCCTCAGAGCAACCGATTAGAATCAGGCTCCATTCCGTTGATGATGACTGCCAAAGGACCATAAGTTCCAGCAGGCAGTGTTGCCTTGCAGGGATTTGAGCTTTCAGCACTGCTTGTCTGGAAGTTCTTCCCATAGCGTTGTCCCCAGACTTCAAGCATCGCATGAAAAAGCAGTGAGTTTCCTTGACGACTGACAGTAATGAATCAACTGTGTAGATATTTGTCAAAACGATGCTGTACTTGGCTACGTGAATCACAGAGCAGAGAGGAGCAGACAGTGTGAGAAGTACGCATTTAATGAGTCTGAAGCCACACACAGTCGTTCGGTGAAGGATAAATTTATATCAATCATACATCTCCTTGGACAGTTTTGCAAATCTTCAGATTCAATTTTGTTTGAAAAGACTATCCCGAACATATTTTCTGAGTCAAATCAATTTTAACATTAAAAATTAAATTACTATTTACTTTGAAATCTAAAGGAAAGTGTAAGGAAGATTAAAATAGGCATATGGAGTTCAATTTGCACTGATTCATTTTATTGTGTAAAGACTTCCTTTGCATTCCTGATCTGCTCCCTCAGTTCTAGACTTGATCATAGTTCCTCTCAGGTTGGTGGCCTGTGGTTTGGACTGGCTGTCTTCATCGAGGAGTTCAAATGAATTTGTTCATGATGTACACAGCTGGCTGGGTCACTGGGGCCACCCGTGTTGCAGCTCATAGAACTTTCTACCAACCACACAGAACACTACAATGCCTTAAAAATGCTTCCTGCGAGAAGTCCAAAAATATTTACAAGAATGGCTTATAGCAGAGCTCAACAGCAAACGGAATTCCTCATCAGATAGAAGTGAGAGGCCCAGACACCTCTGAAGCTGAGGTGTGGAAGTACGATCAGTTGCAGAGAGGCGACTCTGCGCTTTCTTTCCTGTCTTCCTCCTGGACACAAGCAACGGCACAGACTTTCTACTGATCTGGAACACCATCTAGTGAAGGCCGGGAGGAAGTGCAAAGAGGCAGGAAAGCAAAGCCCAAGCCAAGCCTGGCTCCATTGGCTTCACGCTTCCCTTCAGGCTACTTCAAGTGGCTTTGAAAAGAATGATGATGTTTTGTTTGTAAGTTAAGGGAAAGAAAAACGGAGTGAACACCGTGAATTCTGGCGCAGAAGGGATTCACCTAATTCTCCCACCTGCATCTTGGGATTGGCTGGTCAGTTCACTGTCTTAGTGACAGTGACTAGAGGAGTATGGGATCTGGCCAATCAGTAACTTCCCCTTGTGGAAGTCAGCCTCTGGAAAGGGCACCAAAGCCTCTGAGATGAATGGTGCCAGGGAATCAGTTTTTCAAATCTGCAGCATCTACTAGTCTCGGTGTTTCACATTTAAACTGTATCTAAGTGGTATCTAAGTGGTCTGAACTATCAAAAATTTAAATTTGTGTCTCAAAATTCATACCAACAGCATCTGCTTCACAGTGTACGGCACACAGAAAGCACTTTGTAAATATAACTCCATTCAACAGCTGAAGGTGGCAGCTAGAATTTTTAACCAAGGAAGAAAGCTAACTGTCTTTGTCAAGGAGTTAACAATGAATTTGTTCCTGATACACACCAAAAGGAATATGTATATTTATTGCAGTTTGAATTCTCTTAAAGAAAACTGTGTCCCAATTGATTTATTTACTTTTTTTTTTTTTATCTTCTGTAACCCACTTTTCCATGTCGTTTTCCTTGGGACATTGATCCACCTGTTCTCACCACTGAATAAATGGCATATGATTGTCTCTAAACCTCTCATAGCAAGAGGGATAAATACAAAGCAGAGCAACAGCAGGGGCCCCAGACACACTGCGGTGGCCCTTTTGTTGGGATGGACTGTGAAGGCTCCCTGAGTAACCCTGTCATTTCCTCGTGCTCTTATTCTCATTCGTCTTAGCCCAGTTTGTCTCACTCATCTCATTCAGACTCCCAGAATGCCTCACCTCACCATTCCCCATGCCGCTTTGCTGTTCCCAGCCGCTACTCCGAAGCCAGTCACCCTGCTGTTTTGGCACCACAGTCTTAGGGAATACGCAACGCTAGCTCATCTTCCATGGCAGGAAGTGCTGCCCTCTCTTGCACATGAGGCTACAGTTTCCTTTTAAGTGAAACAGGAAAGCCTTCCTCCGTTTAGCTTTCAAAACTGCCAGGTCTATTGAGGTGGCCGTGACGGTATTCCAAAGGAGAGGCTACCTGAAATGCTGCATGTCCTTCAGAGAGTACCAACGAATGTTTTCAAATGATGGAAAAGCCTTCTCAATGAGAATTCCCATCTCTCTTCTCTTGTTGCCCTGCAACCCGTCTTTTAATACAAATGCTAGAAGTAGTTGTTAACATCAGCAACACACATACACATGCAATGTACATGCACATATACATATGTATGCAGTTCCTTCTGTGGTCTCACATTACTTCATTTAAATTCACATCTTTATTTCTAAACTGACTCAAAAGTTACAGATTAGCCGGGCATGGTGGCACAAGCCTGTAATCCCAGCACTCGGGAGGCTGAGGCGGGAGGATCGGTGTGAGTTTGAGACCAGCCTGGGCTACAAAGTGAGCTCAAGGCCAGCCTGAAATGCATAGAGAGACCCTGTCTCAAAGAGACAAAAAAAAAAAAAAAAGTTACAGATTGATCTGCCTGCCTTGAAGAGCTCATTAGAAAAATTATTATGATCACAAGGTTCTTGTAGAGCTGATCCTCAGTATGGAATTATATTTTACATATTTTCAGAAGACACAAGACATTGTCTGAACCCCAAGAGCAATGTCTGTAGCAACTGTAAAAGGAAGTCTGCTTGGTGACAAAGAAGAGCTCTGTCTTAAGCAAACTGGATCTATCAGGTAGAAGAAAAGAGAAGAAAATACCCTCTAGACCGCATCTGCAGAAGGCGGTCTCTGCACACGCCATCAGCTGATCTAGTTTTTACTAAAAGTTTACCCCATAGATACTGGGAGACTCATGCTAGTGAGAAACAGGTACATTTCTGTTGTGCTGGCGCCCCCCGATGGTCTTACCATTTCTCTGTTCCTAGTTTTCCAGGAAAGCCAGTGAAAACTTTTCCACGGGTTTGTTTTCCTGGCTGCATACAGAAGTTGGATTAAATGACAAAGGTAAATCTAGCTTCCCTCTTCACCCTCAACCAATTCTGTTCTCTCTTGCCAGCAAATGAATGGCAAAGAGTATGTGACAAAAAATGAAGAAATAAAAAATAAAACGAGCAAATAACAACCCTGCCCCGTTTTCTAAAGAAAGACGTGCTGATGGTTGTCTGAATAGGATAGGATGAGAATCTAAAATTAAACCTAGCAGGCAGGATCCTTCCAAAGGCGGCGCAGGCGCGTCTGCTGAAGCCCATTTCATTAAAGTGCAGTTGCGCTTTTCCATTTCACACGCAAAGAGGCCTGGCTGAGAGCTTCTCTGAGAAACTCGAGCAGATGTGATGCCAATGGGCCACTGCTCCCCAGTGCCTCTGATAATTTGAGGATTATTACCAACAGCATTCTCTTTTAAATTGAAGTGAGGCCAAATTCAGAGTGCCACCGCAGGCTGGCATGAAAGAAAGCTTAACTTTCATTCCAGACACCACAGGGCCTGCCTCTGCCTCCCTCACCATTGCAAGGTGCATCAAACCCTTCTAAGTAGAGTCTGCCATGTGGAGGTAGGGGAGGTACAGTGAAAGAGGCAGCAGTGACACCAACATCTGTGCCACCACCAATGCCAGCTTTCTGACCTGCCTTGCCGTGTCTAGTAGCTGTGGGGGTCACTGTCAAGGCGAGGCCACACTGAAGCTCAACAGACTGAGGGTAGAACACTGTTTGCTTCTTCAAATGACCAGGGCAACCGAGAAATCCAGTAGCAAGGCATTAGGAGTTCCTCTCTATGTCCTTTCCCTCGTAACCTGTTCACCTTGAACACTTGATAGTTACAAGCGAATTCTCTGTGGAACACAGGGCATGCACAGTGCGAACAGTGCAGGACCACAGGAGAAGCACAACAGCTGCGTGGCTACAGAAAGGCGTCGCCATCTCTGAGTCCATCAGAAAGTGCAGGAGTCACAGAAGTTTTGGGAGCACTTGAGAAATGCTAAGTACTTGCTAGAACATGAACATTCTGGCCTGTCATAACACATGTAAATGTTTCTTTTATTTAAGTTAAATGGAAAGTTAACTCTGAAGTTTGGGCCGGGATAGAGGATGCTGTTTACCAAAGTGTAAGGAATAAGAGAATGACGCTAAACCAAGATTCACGGAGTAAACTGAGAACTGACTCCAGCTGATTTTTGAACACTTACAAACTCTGCATATTAAATTTTACATACACACATATTTCTAAAGGAGAGTCAGAGAGGCATCTTTCTAAACTGATTCTCTTTTAAAAATGTTCTTACTGTCAATAAATAAGTGCAGTGTTTTCACCCGGGTGACACAGTGATGTACTGCTGCTGCAACTTCAACCCTCTAAGTTACAGCATCAAACACTGTATGAATCACATCGCAAGGACCCCGCCCATGACCGCAGGTCAAGTGCAAAGAAACTACCTTCACACTGTGCAAGCAGAATCAGTTTCAACTTATATTACATGCTCTACACATAAATTTTACCATCACCATTTATCCTTTCATTCAGAAATCCTTCTTCGAAAGGATTCCTGAAAATACTAGTGATTGCCGTATATACCCTATGTATGTAGCCTGTTTATTCTGAATCAGAGCTTTTGCTTATTATTTTATACTTGAATTTTTAAGAGTGAAATATAAAAAATATTTCCACAACAGTAATTTTGCAATCTAAAAGGAAATCATATTATTTATATTAATGGGTTTTTTTTTTTTTTTGTGGAAAAGGGGTTAATGGCACACCCAATCCCTTATCCACCATCATAGAGTTCTTCCAACAAAATAATCAAAGACTAGAGGACCGTAAAATGTAACTTGTTAGCCCTTCTGGACAATATTCAACTTCAGTCTCTTATCCTGTGTTTAATTATGGAGTGAGACTTACATGGAATCTCATACAACATTTGGAAGATGACATGAGAAAGCATTGTAAATCTAGTGGCCAGATATAAAACCTCATCAAGATCTAGTGATATCTCACTTCTTACTAACTGGTAGGTGTGTGGAGATATATGTTTCCATGTGAGCTATATCTGATTCATCAATTGCAAGAAATCTGGCTGTGCATTTTAAAATCCTTGTGCATTTTAATCTATTTATAAGGTTCTCAGTAAGCACCTTCATTTCAGTAGTACCATAATCAAGGAAGAGAAAAGGAGGTAACTATTTAGACAGACATCACCATTCAGCTGGGAGAACACTAAGAGTTTTGGTCATTCCCAGATTTCCCTAGGGGTACTGATGGCCATTTGCATTATCCTGTATCTTCAACTTTCAAGACGGTAAAAGCCAAATAGTGACACAGAAGATTTTCTGAAAGGCATCCAGTTGCAGGTGTGGCCTAGAGTAAAGACCCTTTTAACACAAAGAGAAGGAGACGAGGATCGGCTTTGCATTCTGCCACCCCCCCTTCTTCTCTCTTCTCTATGGGTTTCACATGCAGCGCAGTGCAAGGGAGGCAAAAGACCACCAAATATTTTCATCAAAATATGGTCCAAGAGACTCCACATGCAAGCCTTTTGGGGGACAAACTATAATTGTGCCCAACCAATAATGCAAAATTATCACATGACAATAGCATCTAGATCCCTTCAGAAAAGCCAGTAGGAACATGTCATAATCTATGTTGAATGTATGTTCATTCAGCCATGATAATTGTGTTGGAGCTTCAGACCTAAAGGGACACAGAAAAGAACAGCCCCGAGGAACTCAGTCACACACTTGAATCCATAGGAGCCCTGAGCATCAAGAATGTGAGGCCCAGATTCCACAGCTGAGCTGACAGATGATAAAGAGTGTATTACCTCAATAGCTAAATATTTAAGCTTCATGCAGTGTAAGATATTTGATTGTAAATGAGCCAAGAATACGAAATTAAAAAAAAAAACTGCCTGTGAAATTATATTGCAGACATAAGATTTTAACTGCCTGAGAGCTCCAGTTTTTTAAAAACCATGGCTGACAGAGCAAATTAAGCAGTGAGATGTTTACTATGTTTAACAGAAATAAACTGGCAAGTGGAGAAGATGTAATTACCCGGCATGTTTTTCTCAAAATGAGTCTTTACTCTGTGCTAGGAAGGGACAACAACTTGAGGGCACTGATTTATTTTGCATTTTATGTATTTTCTCCTTGTAAATTCTCTTCTGGAAAACATTCGCATGCATGTTTGGTAAGAATTTTAAAAATTGTACACCCTAATAATCTGGTCAAATATCGAATAACTGAGAAATTTTGAAGGAGAAAGCAAGCCAACGGGGAGTCACTCCAGCATTATGGCCTCACAGAGGTGGAATCTAGAAAAAAAAATGCTACTTGGTGTGGGAAGATATCCAGAGGAATGTCACCATGACCAAGAACTAGCCTTCACATCCCTGTAAATTATACTCCACCTCTGTGTCAAAAGAGGATAATTATTAACATAGATGCATGCAGAGATGTTTCTATGATTGGATTATAACCTTAGCTTATTAAAAATCTGCATTTATTTTCTTGTTATTAAATAGCAGCAATAAAGAGGATAGTTCCAGGTTAGTCCTGGAAAAAGGTATTTTTATAAAATTTAGAATTTCTTTTTTTAAAAAATTATTTAGTACTGGGTCTACAGGGTTTCGCTATGTAATCTGACTCATAGTGATTCTCCTGTTTTCAGCCTCCCAAGCACTGGGATTACAGATCTGTGCCACCATGCCCAGTCTTATTTGGCATTTCAGCACGCCTCGAGGATGGGGCCAGCACGCCACACCAGAAACCAAACCCCAGCCACTGCACTCTGCCTATACAGGTGCGTTAGTCCACTGAGCTATCTGGCCATTCCTAGAATTTCTGAATAATGAAACTTTTAACAAGTCATGGAATTTCTTTAAGTCAGCACTAGACAGATGGTAGTTCACACAGATTATTATTTTATATGAATAATATATTAAAATATTTATTAACCTAAGACTAGGTAAAGATTCCTCCTGCTCGTATAAAATTTCTTGGCCTATTATTTGAGGGTTATCTAGCTTCTCAGCAACACTGCTGAGAGAAGAAATAACTCCTTTCTTCAGAGCAAGGCAGTTGCAGACAGGATGGATTTACTAAATGGTGGTGATGTTATACATGCGTATGCCCATTTGACCGTAAGATCATCAGGGTGGTGAACCCCTTAGTACAGTGCCTAACACATTGCAAATGCTCAATAAATACTCGTTAAATAGAGTACATGAAATAAAAGCTAAGTGTGAAGAAATGCATGTTGTGATAGGAAAGAATTTAAGAATGAGGCAAAGTATTTCCTTTTTTTCTGGTAGCCATAGACCAACATTTAAGTCTTTTTTTTTTTTTTTTTTTCAAAATTTAAGTCTTGATTACAAAGAAACATTAAGTTACTCACTGACCTGAGTCTGTTTCCACCTATGGAAAATGAGAATATGATAAGAATGAAACTGACTTTGTGAGATTCTGTACAAGCCAAGGGAGATTGTGCATATGGAAACATTTGTCAATCCACGAAATACTCAGCAATATGTGATGTTACAAAGAAAGGTGCCCTGTAGTAGGGCAACTGCTAATGTAGAACTGATCATACATCTCTCCATTGCTTTTTGAAATATGAGTTTAAGTCTTTCTTGTCAAAAAATGAAGTTTACTCCCCTATCTCATCACTTCTTTGGTCTAGGCTAGCTTTACAATTTGCTTTGGTCCCCAGACAACAGCAAAAGTAATAGAATGTTGACATTATTTCTGAACTTTCAAGATGTCTTACAAATATCCACCTATTTCCTTGGAACTCTACTACTTCCAGGGGAGCCAGCCTGGGGGTTACCTGAGGAAGGACCAAGGGTCACAGGGTGGACAGAACTCAGCCCACCCCAGCAGCTAGGACAGCAAACAGAGCCAAAATCAGCAATAATGTCTACCTGACCATAGCTGACAGCAGCCAAGATCTGTAGCTCCATGAGAAGTGCTAGAAGGGTACTATTTTAGGGAACTAAGTTCTGGGGCTATTCATTGGTATATTTGTATTCGTTTGTAGTATAACTCATACATATAACATATCAGCTTCTAACAAGAGTACTTGGGAACATGTCCAGAAAGAATGGATAACATGGGCCAAAAACATACAGGGCTTGAGAATGAATGACTACTATAATATGCTTCAGCATTTGCCTTCAGCTTCCTACAGCATTTCTAGTTTGAGCTGTAACTTCTGGTTGACTTCCAGTACTACAGTTGGAGCTTCTAATCTCAGAAGAAAAATTTCCATTAATTTACACAATACTATGTGAGTGGCTGTCCTCCTTCTCCTCCCAAGACAAAGCTAAAAAGAAACTGAGGAAGGGCTTCCAGAACACTCACATCTCTGTTTAAGTGTGTCACTCCTTGTAAATGTAGTTTCTGAAGTCAGTCTGCACCACCTGACATTTAAAAATCAGCCGTCGCCGGGCGTGGTGGCGCACGCCTGTAATCCCAGCACTCGGGAGGCTGAGGCAGGAGGATTGGTGCGAGTTCGAGACCAGCCTGGGCTACAAAAGTGAGCTCAAGGCCAGCCTGAACTGCATAGCGAGACCCTGTCTCAAAAAGACAGAAAAATAAATAAATAAATAAATAAAAATCAGCCGACACAAGAAAGCTGGAAAGTGTTAACAAGAGTGGAAAAGAAAACATATCAAAGGCTAGACTATCAGAAGGCTATGTAAACCATAAATGCGCTGAAAAAAATTGCATGAAAAGTGCAAAAGGTATAGAAAAAGAGGTGAAATGGTAGCCGAAGTGCTTTCTATGAGCAAGTATCCTTTCTCACAGAACGCTGGCTATGTACAGCCAAGGCTGCTGTGAAACCATTAGGGATATAGTGAGCATAGTCACAGTACCATGAATTAGTGAGTATTTGTTCAGCCTTATGTTTGCTTTTCTTTTATTTCCTAGGGCATAAGCACAGAGTTTCCAAGACAGAAGAGAAAGATCTAGAACTATAACCATCACTTTTCATGATTAGAGTACTAGATTTACAAAGTTACATGAACTTGAAATAATTCTACAGTTCCTACAAATCCACTCCCACCTTTGACTCTAGGGTACTTCTGTAGGCTGCATCTTCTGATCCCAAACTTCCTGCTCCTTTCTTACTGGGCAGTACCACCAGCCTTCTTGCTCAGCCATGTCAGCAAAGCTTGAGGAAAGCAACTGAGCTGGACACGGCAAGATGGATGTCCACGTAACAAGTGCAGTTAACACTGATTTACTGAATATTTTTCTATGTACAGAGCACTGTGGTGTTGATTCATTATGTCCATTTTGTTTCCTCAACAATTGCATACATAAGGCATTGTTAAATGTGTTTTACAGGTGAGGCTTAGAAAGAGACTTTTATGCAAAATCTTATAGCTAGATGTAAGTGTGCAGCTTCCTGGTGATGACCCTCTTTACTTGATGACTTTCCGCCCAGTCCCTCTTGCAGCCTCCCCAGATCTGGTCCTGTCAGACCTGAGCTACTTGCACATTCTTCTGTGTTCTATCTTTTCCTCCCTTTTCTTTTCACCTTCCCAAGAACCACAGTGACTCTTCACACTGGCTTGAGCATCAGACTGGCTTGGCTACTGACTAATAGACGTTAGACAAGGAACTTATACTCTGAGGGTAGCAGTGGAATAAACCTACTTCATAGAGCGTGAATGAGAAGAATGAATGCGATTGTAGATGCAATAGCACAGCATATGATACTGCAAAAGTTTTAAAGAAAACTGTTACAGAACGCAAATGCAAGCCTTCCACGAACATACAGACTGCTCCTAGATTCTTGTTATTGAGAAAAATCCCTGCACAGTGATCCTGTATAAAAAGACTCCACTGTAGTCCATAGTGCTTTCATAGGCAGAATCCTGTAGCATCTTTGCCATAAGGCAGAAATTTCTCAGATCTGGAACAAATGGTCTTTGATAAAGACTTTGATCAGGACTTCCCAGAAACTCCAACGGAGTGCAGTAGGGGTTGGCTCAGCACCTATCCATTCTTCTCTCAAAGTCCGTTCCTCTAAGACTTTTATAGCTACTAAACACTCTGCAGCTTGAAGGGAGTCTTGAATTATGGAGAATCAGCCCTGCTAGTGAGAACACGGTGGAGGATGCCAGATCTAGGGTGATCATGTCCCATGGCCCAGCAGTGGCTCGATGTGCCACTTCAGCTTGGAACGGAAGCAGTAGCTTCCTGGACAGTCTACTTTAGAACATGACTTTGAGATGTTGGTTTTCAAAACTCTTAATGATTACCTGAAATGCTGTGCCAGCCCTGCCCTCGGGGCAGGCTGAGTTAGCCATAAAAAAAATGAGTGAATAAACAAAGGTTCTGAAACAAGAAAAAATAAATAAATAAATAAATAAATAAATAAAAATTATTAAAATGATTACCTGAATATTTAATCTGTATATCTCTCTTCTTAAGTGAGAGTAGGAGTATATCCTATTCTCTGCACTGGTTCTTGACGACGCGACTTAGAAGAGGAATTCTTTCAGTCTTCCTTTCTGAATTTGTAGTATTTTGTTTCTTCCCATAATTCCTGTCATAGCTGACTTTTTGTAATAACTTCTAGCCATATTTATCTCTCTGTTAAGTTGAAAGCTTTGTGAAAGATTTTATCTTTGCCTTCCTCCATGGACTTGTAGTGCTTGGCACAAAGTAGTTGCTGAATTTCATTTAACTGAATATCTACAGCTTGATTTTGAATTATTACAGGTTTTATTATTCTAGGATCTCCATCTTGTTAAGTTATGACTAAAGCATGCCATCTTTATTTGTGGTAGATGTAGTTACTTTTCAAAAATATTTATCCTCATTTCTTCACTTCCACGGGCTATGTTGTAGTATAGGTCTAGAGTGTCTCCATAAAGCCTCAGTATTTGGAAGATGAGTAGATCCTGGGGGCGCTGTGCTCATCAGTGGGCTAAATCACTGATAAATCCATAATTTAATGTACTGCTGGGAGGCAGTACATGGACACAAGTGGCAGCTTCCTGGGGGTGAGTTCTGGAAGAGTGCATCTCCCTCCCTGAGTCCCCTCTTTCTTCCCTCTTTCCTGGCGACCATATGTTGAGCACTTTTTTCCACTACCATGTCTTTCCACTGTGCCATTTCCACTTTGGAGCCTGCCAGAGTGGGCCAAGTCTGAGGGCCAAAATAAACTTCCTCCTGTCTAGTTGATGGGGTTAGGATGGGAACATGACACAAACAAGAGTCACATATTTCTCTACGCCATGAACACTGGATTTGACTATAAGATGGTATCAGCCAATGAGGGATACAGTACCCCCTTAACTGTCTTTCAATATTGGGCTAATCTATACCATTTGGTCAATGAGGTATTGCCAAATATGATATGGACAGACTCTTGAAATCATCTTGTCCCTCTGCCTGTTGCATAAGGACAGCCTTCGGGTGGTCACAAGTTTAAAGAAGAAGGTGAGAGTCACAAAGCAGAGAGCCACTCTGTTCTGAATCCAGCCCTAATCACTAATCTCCCCATCCCTGAAGTGACAGGTGCCAATTAGAACTGTGAGCGTGTTTGTTTCACAGTACTGCTGTGGCAGTGTGTCGTGTTTCTGCAAAGACAAGAAGCACAGTTCACTCTTTCAAAGATTTTAAGTATGAAAAGAAAATTGCACCTACTTACGAAATTATAAGACTTCCTCTAATACCTAACTTTCCCTCACATAAAGCCTCTGCCTTGAGATATCTTTCTTTCTATTGTATAGAAATATACTTTTCTAGTGCTCCAGCTATTTTCTAACTCTAACTTAAAGCTCTGCACCTTATCAATAGATGCCCTCGGGAAGCTTGCTTGTCTTTACTTCCTTTAAGTAGCATTTTCAGGTACTTATTTGGTTCTCTTCACTCTCAATTAAGTATCAGGGTAAGAAACTTGAATCACTCTACAGGGAAAACTTTAATTTTCCCAGTCTTGATCTTTTCCTTGTATTCCTTTAAGTAAGAAATATAGTCATTTTACAAATCATATATATTTCATTCAGTCTTACAGTTGAAATAGCTGTGTCTTTGATAAGCCCTCAAAGTTTGTTTTGTTGTTTATCCATTTTGTAGAGCTGTGAAAGCTAAAAGAACATTAGTTGGAATAATTTTGTAAGCAAAGACAGTCTTTGGTAAGCTGATTTTTTCCCTAAGTGCATTTTTGATTCTCCGGTTTTATTTTTCTTTTGAGACAGAGTCTCACTTGTAACTCAGGTTGGCTGGCAGTTCACTACGTAGCCCAGGCTAGCCTTAGACTTGCAGTGACCCTTTTATCCCACCCCCACCCCGAGAGTTGGGGTTCCAGGCATCCACCACCATGCCAGCTCAGAATTTCTACCATACATATTTTTTCCAGAAATTAGGAGCAGGGTGGTAACACATATAGTGTGGAGCCTCACCTATACTAATAAAAAGGATTTCTGTAACCATTTCAGAGGTAAGAGATGACAGAAAAAAAAAAAAAGGATAAGCCATTCGCACATTGATTAGCAAAGTTAAAGGCTGATTTTTTCTGCACTTGTGAAAAATCAATGACTAATAAAAATGTGAGCAATAGTAATTCGAACTGACAAAACAGGGATTGAAATTTACCACACAGAATACTGTCCACAAAAGCATTTTTGTGCCTAGATTTCTTTTGCCATTCAAAAAGGATCCAGCACCATCAGTTTTCATATAGCCATTTAATGAAGAGAACTTGGACCTAAATTTTGAATTGTAAGCCTTATTTACTCATTTGTTCATTTAATAAAGCTCTAGGGTTTCTACACTTGGCTGAATTTCTAGCACACTGGACATTACTGAGAGATGTTTTATCATCAATAGCAATGAGAATTGTGAGCAAAGCCTCCAGGGAGAAAGCAGCTAGAGCCTACCCAAGGTCTGAGCTAGCTGCTTGGCTAAAGTTGCCTCTGAGATTATTTATTTGGTGAATTCTTAGGCATGAACTATAATTTTACCAAATATTTGTGGGGATTATTGGCAAAAACAAGTGGCTAATTATTCTTCCAAATACTCAGTGTAAACAGCACACACACACACACACACACACACACTCATTCCATTAAATGCAGAACCTGTGGCGTCTTTATATATTTATTTTTACTGCCTACTGCATTTTATTCCTCACACTAGTTGGGATTTTTATGTGTGCAAGTGCAAATGGGCTGGTTTTTTTGTTTGTTTGTTTTGTTTTTTGTTTTTTGTTTGTTTTTCCCCTAGCTCTATACCTGATCATTGTTCTTCACCTACATATTATTAAACCTACATTAAACTATATACTGGGCAGGGAGATAGCTCAATAGAATAAGCGCTTGTCTGGCAAGCACAAGGGCCTGAGTTCAATCCCTGGTCCTGTCAAAAAAATAAAAAATAAAAAGTAAAATAAAATAATAAACTATATCTAGTTGAAAGCATAAAGACTTAAGACTATGGTGAGTTCAAAGGAATCTGGAGTTAGATATTTTAGAAAAGTCTCTGGATGAAAGAGTGGACAGAGAGAAAACAATTTCACTCTACCAGCAGTGTGTCAAAAAGTCAAATGGAATGTGTTTCTACACTATCCTCACAATAGAGCACATCTTTTCCTGGCACCACCACCAGTGACAAAAAATTCTCTTAAAAAAGCTATAGTACAAGGGTTTAGATCCAAGACATTTTCTCTGCTTGAACAATAAAAAGATACACATTACAAGTTAATTTCAGAGATACAATTTGATAAATTCTTGACCAAAATTAATCATAGTTCAGTTTTTCAATATGTCTGCTAATTTATTCTTCCATTGTCTGAGTGTAAGAAAAATGACATTAGGAGACTGCTGCATTTCTAATGAAAAACCAGCTCCCTTTTTTAAAAATAGAAGAATAATTCAGGATAGAGTTCCCAGTCTTCCCTGCTAGTTTCCATCAGCCGTTACCCACCAGTTGTACTGTTTCTAAGCCTCTTGATGAGCACTGGACTAGAGAAATGACCTGCTAACAGGGACATGACTCAGCACCCAGGAGAGGCTAAAGCATGACAGAGGTATCAATACACATTTTGAAGGCTGGGCAGATTCCTGTGAGAACTGTATCCCTCTAATCACCGCTTACAGCCAAGCTTTGCCCCTTCATGCTGGTGTAACTAGTCGTGACATCACTAGCTGCTCCTCCACCTACCACCAGACAACCAGCTCCCCAGCGTTCACTGAAAAACAGCCCCCATCCTGAGATAGACAAGTGATGCTACAGTTGAGTAAAGCGATTTCCACCGCGGCACTGCCTACCTTGCCAAACAATGGGGCACTGACACTACTAGGGTATTCTAGTTGGAGCACATTTTCCTAAGAAAGAGCATGATCAAAGGTAGATGTAAAAAATGTCTAAGCTAAGATCAAGGAAGGCTTAGCAATGTAATGCAACAACTGAAAAGTTTGACTTTTTTTCTTTCATTTTAAATAAACAATGATTTGGCCCAAAGAACACTAAACTGCAGCTTACAACACCAAGTCTGCTAGATTTACATAATAAAGTGGAGACTGACTTTTCCATGGTAACATTAGAATAACAGTTCTTATCTTCCCTTAAATGCTTTCCTTATTAAGTCACTCTTAACCTAGAATCTCCTACATAGGAGATGTCTTAGTCGCTTTTTACTCGTTGCTGGGACAAATACCCGACACTCAAAATGAAGGAAGGACAGGTTTATTAGCTCACAGTTACTGGAGGTTTCAGTCCATATTCGGCTGGCCCAAGGCTGAGTGGAGCAGGGCGGAGAGCATCCAGTTCATGCGGGCAGAACAGCAGCAAAATGGTGACAGAGGTAGCCCACGAAACACGGCAGCAGAGCAACAGCTCTAGTCTGTCTCTCTTGTCTCTCTTTATGTTCCTATCAAGCTCTCTGCCTTAGAATATCCGCCCTAGACCACACCCATAGGCTCAGCCTTACTCAGACTGATAATCCCATTAGTACTAAAACACAATCCCAAGGATCACGGATCAAGTCTCAATCTATAGAAGCCACACCCCATGATTGCATGAGGCTTTGAGGGGACAGCTAGACATAAACCGTAACAGGAGGTGTGGCTCCCAGCCCTTCCAAGATACAAAAACCTACATAAAAGGATGACCCTGGGCAACACTATGACGAACTCAATCACTGTTAGGATGAGCAGTCAGACTTTTCAGCATTTCCACAGGTGAGGTGAACAAGGGAGGTCAGAACTGCTGTGTCTAGCAAACTGCTGTAGCATGCCAGGGCAGCACCTGGAGGGATGGCCCATCAGTTCACAGTGATTCACTGATTAGTCGTTCAGTAGGCATTTGTGACCCAGCTACTGTATGGTAGAAATAACGCAGGGAAGCAAGAGGAAGTAAGAATAGTAGCCACCTGATCCATTGCTAAACGCGCTGCCTCAGGCTGGGCTTTGTTGGTGTGGAAACTCCAGCCCAGGGCCCCCGCTCTCAGAACCAAATTTAATCCCCTGCTGTCATAATCTTGACATTCTAGATAATTCCAGAACAAAGGGTACTGTGTTCTGCGTTGCTGTGAATTTCTAACAGCACAGCCAGGCTGGAAGACTGCAGGTAAATATGGCTAGCCTTAACATGCGCAGTTGGATGCTGTCCTCATCTCCCTGTCTGTCTTCACCAATCTTTCTTACAGCACAGGGATTATCAGAATCATCCCTGTGCTCACATTTATCAGCTCTTTCCTTTCCCAGGTAATGTCTCCTTTCCTCTTTCTCTGGTCTCTCATTTGACTTGATCTTTCCCACACACTCAAACAGATGCTGCATTATGCGTCCAATTTACAAGGAATAAATGATTCACAGGAGGATGTGGAATGGACATAAATACTCAGATGACAGAAAATACTTCCTGGGCAAGGCAGGGGTCCAGCCTAGCTTTAAAGTACAGTGAGACATAAGACTTCCCTATTCACTAGTTAAAAACTACAAGTAGCTTAGAGAAGATTGGATCACTGCTATATTCTTAAGAGGACAAAATGAGGATATACATATATATGTATACATATTATATATTCATACACATGCATAGATATATGCACATATGTATGTACACATCTGGGTCCTCAGGAAGAAGTTACTCCAGAGGCAAACCTTCAACAATGAAGAGGTAGTAGGTCAAAAAAGCAAGAGGCCAGGGACCAGAGGAGCAATTGGAATAAATTAAAAGAGGTAAGAATATAAACATTCGCTCTCATTGTCTTGAATTACAGATTTTCAAATTAGGCATACTAAAGTCATAAAGTTTATGGAAAGAGTCCAAAATCTAAAACTCTGAACTCTATAACTCTTCAGATCTCAGCCATTTTGGAGACACATGTGATTTTGTGGGTGAGGGAACTATGGCACAAGGTAGGAAGGTATTTAAAGAGCACACCACAGAGAAGTGATGAGGGTGGGATTTGAGTGTGGATTCCTGACCACCGACCCATATGTTCTGTGACAGCCCTATGTTTGTCTTCAAGTAAAGACAGCAGCAGGTGGCTCGTTCAGGTAAAGTGCAGGTGGAAGGGTGAGGACTAGCAGGAGGCAGAGTGAGGATGATTTGTGAGATCAGAACAGGATTACTAGGGCCTTCCCCAGGGAAAGGGGAAAATGTAAGAGAGGCACAATCGGGGTCATACTTAGCCAATTGGTTACTTGTCATGGTGCTGGGGCCCTCTGGAGAGGGCTGAACAGAAAGGCAACGAGAGAGGCATATGTGTTTATAGAGTCCTCAAAACATGAGGTAAAATAAAGACAGCAAATAATCAAGAGCGCTAGCATTCATCCTGTATTTACTCTGACCAGGAACTGTACTCAGCAGTATGCTGTCATTCAGTCCCTATCAAATGAATGCACAAAAGTACTTTTTATTTTTCCTGAGTTTGATATGAAAAAGTGGAAAGAAAGGGGGCCTAAGGAACTTGTCTGTGTGTCCGCTCATGTAGCCCCCATGAGTGGCACAGGCATTCCTGGGTTTGATTCCAAAACCAGTGATTTCAGTTCCACTAAAAATTCTAACAAGATATTTTCTTAACTTAATGGGGGAAAGGTCCTAAAACACAAATGAAAAAATTAAAATGTATATCATATTAAGGAAGTTATCTTTTGTTATGAAGGCCCAGGAGGACTCACTCAGCAGCTTTGAAAACTCACTATGAAGAAGCACCATGTAAAGTCTTTGGTTACTATGAAGACAGGGATGTCCATGCTCGCCACTCCTGTCCCATGCAGTTCTGGGCACGTTAGCTGTGGCATCCGAGCAAGAGCAAGAAATGACAGGGACTCGAAAAGGAAAGAAAGAAGCCATGCCACCATTCACAGATAACATAATTCTGTACATAAAAGACCCTACAATTCCACCAAGAGACTTCTAGAATTAATAATCAGTCTCAGCAATGTAGCAGAATACAAAGTAAACACAAAATTAAATAGTCTTATATAAATAATGAACTAATCTAGACAGAATTTGGGAAAACCACACCATTCACAACAGCATTAAGAAAGGTTAAAACACTTAGGAATTACATAAATTATGGAAATAAAAGATCTCTCAAATGAAACCTCTACTACTCTGAAGGAGATCAAAGACATCAGAAAAATGGAAAGATACCCTCTACTCTTGGTTAGGCAGAATGAATATTTTCAAAGTAGCCATATTGCCTAACTGACATATACATTTAATGCAATCCTAATCAAAATACCAAGATCATTCCTAAAATATATTTTAAAAGATTCTAAGAATAGTTCAACTATCCATACCCAACTAGATCACTGCCAGCATAGCAAGAGCAATCCTGAGCAGCAGGCAAAAAAGCAGGAGGCATCACAGTCCTGTATTTCAAGTTATATTACAAAGCTATAGTGATTAAAAAAAACTGCATAGTAGTGGCATAAAGAGACATGTGGACAAATGCAACAGGACAGAAGAGCACAGAAGCAGCCCTAGGCCATAGTCAGCACTGTGATCTTTGACAAAGGGGCCAAAAAGATATGCTAAAGGACAAACTTTTTAGCAAAGAGTGCTGAGAAAACTGGCTACCCACATGCACCAGATGGAATCTAGACCCATGTCTCTTACCATGTAGTACCTAACTAAAATTGAAATGGAACAAAAGGGGCTGGGGAGATAGCTGAGTAGTCTAAAGCACCTGCTTAGGCAAGCTTAGGCAAGTGTAGGAACTGGGGTTCCATGCCTGGCACCACATGCCATACCAGCCTGCCCTCAGGGGGACACCCCCTCAAAGAGAGAAAGGAATAAAGATTTAGATACTTAAATATAAAAAACTTAACCTGAAAAAGCAGCCAAAACCCTTCAAGATATAGGCATAGGTACAAGAAATAACACCAAGAATCAATGAATGGAATTTTATTAGATTAAAAATCTTTCCTATCTCAAAGAGACCAACTTACAGAGTAGGGAAAAAGTAGTAATAGAGAGCAAGGAAATATAATATGAAGAAAATAAAATAATTTTCCTGCTGCTCCTCTGAGGCCTAATATCTAGAATAAATAAAAAAGAACTCAAAGAAAATAGAGTGCCTCAAAATGAAAGACTCAGCAGAAATGGGCACACGAAATGAAGAAGTACAAATGTACAATTCAACTTCTCTGGATATTAGACAATATAAACTAAAATGACACTAATATTCCATATTACTCCAAAGAGAATGACTATCATCAAAAAATCAAATAACATAAAATGCTGACAAGCTTGTAGGAAAAATGTTCCCTACATCATCAGCAGGAATGGAAAAATGTAAATTTATACAACCAGCAAAGAAATCACAGTGGAGGTGACTCTAAATACTCAGGTGATAAATACCTTTCCACCCAGGCATTCCCCTTGTAGGGGTCTTCTCGAATGAATTAAAAACGTGTTCTTTCAGAGATCCATGCAGACCCATGTCTATGACAGCACACCTCACAAGCGCCAAGTGTTGGGTGTGGCCCAGGCCATAAGGAAGGATCAACTTGAGTCATTTGTGAGGAGATGGATATGACTTTGAAATCATAATGTGGAAAGAAATACATCACACACAGAAGCTTAAATGTCACAAGGTTTCTACTGTAGGCTAAGTCAAAGGTATAAATGCATTAAAGAGAAGAATAAAAATAAATAACAAGAAACAGAGCAACCAACCTTTTATAAAAGGGAGGGGACCAAGAGGTGGCAGTGTGAGGTGCAAACCAAAGGGGTGAGAAGGAGTTGGGAGCCCACGCGGGCTGACCACAATGGGATCACCACATGGCACAAATGCTAACACGACTTTTGAAAGTTAGAAAAAAATCTTTCATTCCTCACATAAAAATGAAATGCAGATCAATATGACACATTGGAACATTCAGAAATGGAATGATGAGATTTTTAGTATTTAACACATGATAATTCAAAATTCTCATAGTAAAAAAATCATCAGGAATAATTATTTAATCAACCAAACTGAAATAACTAGATAATTTGGGAAACATAATCAGTCTAGATCCACTTTACACACTACACACAAAGATATCCTCCACATGGATTAAAGAGTTAAATACAAAATATTCAGTAACAGAAAAATCAGTAGGAGATGGAATGGAATGGTTATCAGATTTGTGAAAGAACAGAAACGTCAGCTTTGAAGCACTGGAATAAATCATGAAGGAAAAGACTGACAGATTTGAATATATAAAAATGTAAAACTCTGTACAACAAAAAAGTAAAAATAAAAACTACTCTATTCTGAGAGCAATATTTGCATTCCCTGTGACAGAGCTTTAAAACCCAAATGACATATATATGCTCATTCAAATTTATACTGAAAACAGTAGATCTCAAAATATAAATATGTAAAATAGGAAAAAAATGAATACATAGAGAAACACAATCAGTACAGAAGATAAAAGGAAACTGTTCAACCCACGAACAGCCAGTACTGCATAAAGCAAAGTAAATTTGAGGTAGGAATTTTCATCTTTCTGAATAATTCTTCCCAGCTCCCCTGGAAACATCCAATGTAGCTATGGTTTGATTTAACCCAGTGTGTGCAGTTCTTATTGCTGGTATTGTAAGTGGATAGAAACTTCCTAAAAAGCCATAACATAAACCTGCAGCTAGGTTTTGATACTTAGCAATTATATCCAGAGCACTTTATCTTCTGGGGAAAAAAAGTAACAAAAGTTATGTATGCATCTGCTTCCTCTTCATTCAAAGAGAAGAATTTTTTCTTTCTTTCTTTCCTTAGAAACATCAATAGGAAGGTGGGTCATGCCCACACACTGTGCTCTGTATAACTATTGTTAGGACAGTGTGCAGTGTGTCAACTGTTAAAAAAAAAATTAATATTTATTGAAAGTGTTAATGTTTAATTTTTGATCAATCTTATAAACTGATACCTATTAATCTAAACTGATCTGATGATGAAAATATGTAATATAACCATTGTTAAATTTTTCTGGTTTTGAAATTCTGTACTATATGTAAAAAAATAAATGCATAAATAAACTTGTAATTTAAACCAAAAAAAGTTCTGCTCGTATGAAGATGCCCATCTGTATTGTTTATGGTGGCAAAATAGCAGAAACGACCTGAAAACTCACAGGCACACGAATGAGTACATTAACTCTGAGGACGCCCACTGTTACGTATGCAGAGGTGTTCTGTAGCCATAGGAAGAGATGATTAGGTAGCCTGAGGAGGAAACAATGTTACAGGAAATTATGCTGCTTGTTTCCTTTGTCAAAGCCTAGGCAGGGTAATCAGGTGAAGGGAGCGTTATGTTAGAGAAAAAAATAATGAAATTTTCAGAAAGAGAGGAAAGGAAGAAAGAAGGGGAGGGTTGGGGAGAGAAGACGGAGACTGCAGTGGGACTCCAAGTGGGCCCAACCCCTGAGAGTAAGAGAACCCCAAGGGCAAACGCGGAGAAGACCTCCGCAGTGACAAAGGAGCCCACTTCCTCTGAAGCAGAGATGAAGAAAAGACAGGGTTTGACGTCCAAAGAAGGAACAACTCAGACTTTTCCAGGAGGCCTTCCTGCGTCGGAGGGTTGGGTGTTCCCAGGGCTCTGGGGCTGTGAGGCTGTAATACTCAAACAGCATCTTTTCAGCCTGCACTGAGCTGTCGCTTCCCAGCCACGAAAGGAGAAATGAGCAGAAGGGCCACCAGGGGGCAGGTTTGGTTCTGGCAAAGGAGCTTCAAAAGCAGAGAAGCTTTTTTTTCTTTTTCTTTTTTTTTAAATTCAGCATAGGTTCCATTCTTTATTTTGCAACAATGAATACTGCATCCAGTCCAGGGCAATTTCCTTAATGGTTGTGTTGCGGATATGAATTTTGCTCCATAAACTCAGGTGCGTAAGAAATGTCACCGTATTTTATTTCTTTTAAATAAAATTAAATCCAACCTCAAGCTACAGTGCTACTAGGCCACAATGAATGTCAACCTCAGTGATAATTATGACTCCCACAGCCCCAGGGGTCCTGCAGAGGTTTCGGGGGTCTTAGCTCATACTAATGTTTACGACCTTGGACCATCCTTGTTACCAGTGAAATATGATCTGAAACAGTAGGATTCCTTGGTATACTGTGGCTGTGCTGTAACCTTCCTTGTCAGACTATGGGCAGAAGTTCCAATGCCTGTAACTAACACAGCACACACACACACACACACACACACACACACACACACACACACCCTCAGGTCTAGACACTCCCATGGGATATCCAAAGCAGGGCAACCGAAGGTGGAATTCCTGCTCTCTGCACCCCTCTGTTGTTATGCTCACCTTCTCCCTGCCCTGCACATGCTCTGCGCTTCTTATGTCACATCTTCATGGGTCAATTTAAGCTTTCAGGAAATCTAAGAAAAGAGAAACCTTGAGGGCACACGAGTTGTATGAGAGGCTTGGACACTAGAGCCCTATCTCATTCTAGGGACAGAAAAAAGAGAAAACACAACTAGGTCTGCTCATCTTCGTGGTGCTGCTATCTGCGCGACCGAGTTACAGTCCTCAGAACACCTCTATGAGGGTACGCAGGAGGCAGCGAGCATCTCTTTTCGGTAGATGACAGAGTTCAGGCCGCTCTCCAGTGTGAAGAGGGGCTGGTGGTGGCCAGGAGACCAGCTGCCGTGCAGCAACAAGCACTGGCAAGAGACATCCTCATCGCGAGAGGCTTCCGGAACACGTGCACGGGGACAAACGTTTAAGATAAATACAGGCAAGAGCTGCAAACTAGAAGCCTGAATGCCAAAATATGGCAGACTTACAAATTTTACAATCATTTTGGCAACATGTAGAACATTAAAAACAAAGGAGAGTTGATATAAGTACCTAGGGTCTAGCTCTTCCTAAAAAATTAGGAAGATCTCATAGCCCAGACCTACATTTCCTCTCAGAAGGTGGATGCTGCTCTGCTTAGCTGGAGCTGGTGTTCTGTCGTTTCCCTTAGCTCCTATCGTATTATTCCCAGCCAATGTTCCCCACTTATATAGGAGTTCGGAATGTCATTCCTTTTTTTTTTTTTTTTTTTAGGAAAGGATCTACAGGGTGTTCAGGGTTTCACCACTAGATTGGACTCGTAGTGATCCACCTTTTTACAGCCTCTCAAGACCTGGGGTTACAGGCATGCACCACCATGCCCAGTCTCAATTGCCTTCTCAGGGCACCCCAGGGGTGGAGCCAGCACGGCAGGCCCAGGGGATTGAACCTCTGGCCCCAGCTCCTACTTGCAGGTGCTTTAATCCACTGAGCTATTTTGCTTGTCCTAGGTTGCCATTTCTGAATGAGAAAACTAAGTAATGACAAGTGCAAGAAGCATTGCACACACATTTAATCAAACTCTTACGTTTCCTCAGTAGTGACCTTCATGTATTTAGAAGTTCAGAATTACATTAGTTAAAATTTATAGCATGAACAGAGACTAAAGGAACTGCAAGATTTCACTAGTAAAATATAGTTCATACACAGATGTTATAGGCAGAACCAAAAGCATTCTGACAAAGAGCAGAGTACACTCAGGATTCATGCAAGGGTCCAGAATAGCAGACCCAAGAGATAGAAAGATGTTTTCAAAATGCAGCATTAGCTGTGTCCCTTGACCTCATTTCCTGCCATGATTATGGAGGGTGTCCAGCAGATTATCCAGTTCCTGGTGAGCAAATGTTGCCATGCTGGGTCACAAGGGACACCTACACAGAAATCCCTTTTTAAGAGCCAGCCTCATCTTGACCCCAGGCCTACAAACGCAGCTTCAGCTTCTAGGAATAGAAGCTTCAATATGTTCAAGTTCAGTTTTCAACAGAAAAGCCGACTTCAGAACTTCTCCCTCTGTGAATCAGAATAGCCCAACATAAATAAAAGAGAGAAGGCTTGTTAAACTTAAGGAGAAAACTAAAGATAATAATAATAATAATAATAATAATAATAATAATAATAATAAAAACATTTCAATGAGGACACCGGCACTTGCTTGGTTTTCATTGGAATTTCAAGACAAATAAGGAAATCAATTAATGATAACAATTCAGTGTATTCTGGGACATGGGAGAGGATGGTTGAGTGAACTCCAGCAGCCTAACACAGCCTCCCGAGAACCAGGAATTACAACACTTGGAAAACGACAAGCAGAAAGAGCAAGGGAAGCAAGAGGGAGCTGACAGTAAAACTGGATACACACACACACACACACACACACACACACACACAGCAGTGGCTGCAGCAGCAGCAGCAGCAGCAGCACAGAGTGCTAACCCAGGTTCCCATGCAGGAAGCTTCCCCTCTGCAAACACAAGGTAAGCTGGGAGAGACTAAGGAGACCCAGCAAAGAACAGTGGCCCAGTCCAGCAGTTCTAGCTCCAAGAAAATTCACAGTTATTATTCACTGTGGATACAGTGTGGGATTATGCTGGGAGAGTAATTCCTTCCACAAGGCAAGGTAGAGGTGGAGAATAAGTTAATGACAACGTGTGCCGTGTGTGGAGGTGGCAACTCAGGAGTCACATTGGGAATGGCTTAACTATTTAAGGCTCAGGAACTCTGGGAATCAGCACCCACAAAATAACTATATTTGAGGGTTTCAGGCATGAACCTATCATGGTGACTGGTTGGGAGATGGCCACAGGAGACAATCACAGAGAGGAGACAGCTAGTCATGGACCCCTGAGAACTTGAAGTAGAAGTGAATTCAGGCTTGGAAGGACATGCCAGTCCCACTCTCCGTGGGAGGTGATCAAAAAGCCCAGTGATCTGCTTAGCTCACCTCTGCGTTTCCATGCCTACTTCCAGCCCTGCGCTCAGAGGCACCTGCACCTACCCCAGTCTGCCAGAGTGACCAGGGCATTTCCTCAGCTGGAGCAGCTGCCACAGCCTAGAACGTTCAGATGTCTGGAACAAGGTGAGAGGCACTTCAGAAGCCCACAAGCCACCAAAGCTGAGTGTAAGTGGGTATGGCTTATAGTGCACAAAGGGGCACTAATACCAAGAGCTACTGGAGTGGACATGGCCCCAACTCAGATACCAAACCTCTGATTGACCTATTACTATTGAATTCTATTGTTAATGGTGGTATAGTTATTATATTGAATAGACATATATTATATATTAACATTTTGTTTGTCTCTGTTTATATTATTATTGCAGATCTTTTTTTGTATTATTAATGGTAGTACAGAGGAATTTGTATCGATTTTTATGTAATGTTAGTGTCTAGTTTGTCTGCAACTATTATCATTACTGATATGTTTCCTACTGCCACTAGGGGCATATTACCAGTAGTGTTTCTATTAATTGGTGTGTATTCTATGCCACACTGATGATTTATCTTTTTGTCATCAATATTATGTGGCTTGTTTTCTCCTGTCCGTGTCAGGTAGGAAATCAAGCTCCCAAAAGAAGGCTGCACAGTAAACATACCCTCAAATATTATGCTGAGCAGATGCAAGACAATAAAACACAACCAAACACAATGACACATCACAGGAAGACAGATTCTAACAGGAGATTTCTACAGTCATGGCATTGTTTCTACCCTAACTGGTCTTTAACCCACAGCTCAAAATCAATAGAAATAGGAGACAGCAAGGCAAACAGAAAGGTACTGCTCCAAAACCTGGGTTTCCCGAAAGATGATCTCATGACCACTGGACAGGAGGAAGATAGAGGCAAAGAACTCAAAACCAAAATGCTCAAAATGGCTGAAGCGACCAAAGAAGAAGCACATAAGCAATTTAACAAAATATTTAGTGGGTTTAAAGGTTGTTTTACTAATCAGGTAAAAGATTTTACTAATAAAATGTTTCATGAGTTTAAAAAAGAAACAACAAATAGAATTTAAAAAGACAATATAAGATGTGAAGGAAAAGATTCGTACAGAATTAGAAGTTATAAAAAGCATATAGATAATAGGAGTAAAAAAATTCAAAAGAAATCATGAAAAAAAAGATAAGAAATCATGAGTAGCATGAAGAGAATATCACAAATTAAAGACAAGGTGGAACTACAAGTTAAATAAGCTCATAATCTCAGTAATAACCCTAAAATGATAAGACACTATGAAAGCTGAAGATAACTCTAACATCAGAATTTTAGAAATAAAGGAAAAAATAGAAGAAGACTAAAAAGGGTTTTAATATATATTCTATGAATTAATAGAAGAAACATTTCCAAATCTAGGGGAAGAACTTAATATGCATGCACCCAAGGGACATAAAACCCCAAATAGCCAGAAAAAGAAACATAACATGTCAAAATCCAAATTCAATAAATGAGAAAGTATTAACAGCTATTAGACAAAATACCAAGTTATTGAGAAAGGCAGGCAGGCCTTTAAGAATTTTAGTAAATTTTTCAAAATAATCTTCAAAGGCCAGGAGAGCTTGAAACATAGATTTTTCAAGTCCTAAAACAAAACAATTGTCAATTCAGACCTCCAAATCTTGTAAAATTAGCCCTTTGAAATTGATAAGAAGAATTTCCATGATAATTAAAACAAACAAACAACAAAAAAAAAAAAAAAAAAAAAACACCCTACATGACCACTACACCAGCATTACAGAAAATTCCAGGAAGTCAAGACATAAACAGGGAGTTCACAGCACCAGAGAGATCAAAGAAGTGTGTGCATCTAACTGCAGAAGTAGTTAAACAAAAAGATAAAAAATGATCAGCATTATACAAATAATTCAATGAAAGGATTCAGTAAATACCTTACAGTAATAATTCTCAACGCCAGTGATCTTAAATCCCCAATCAAAAACACAGACTGGTGGACTGGATGAAAAGAGAAGCAGCATTCACACATTGTCCACAGGAAACATACCTCATCCAAAAGAAAGATACATAGGCTAAGGGTGAAAGGATGAAAACAATATTCCACGCAACTAGAGCCCCAAAATAACCAAAGGCAACTACTTATATTCAGACATACAGACTTCAAGCCTGCTATGACAGACATCCACTACATAATGGTAAAGAGAACAATACAATGGTAAGAGATAGTAAGTGTAAATATCTGTGCACCAATGTTGGTACAACCAATTTCATGAAACAAAAGTAGTATCAAAGGCAAATGGACAGACTACAACATGATTATATCAGGGCACTTCAATATCCTTTCACAATTGGAGTGGTCAATCGGAAAAAAGTTAGCTAAGAAATATCAGAGTATAAACACACAATTGAATAAATAAATTAAAAGATACCTTCACAGTGTTTCATCCACCAAAAATAGAAAACATTTTTTTCCAGAAGAACATGGAAATTGTAAAAATATATCATATGTTAGATCACAAAACCTGATTAAATAAACACAATTGAAATAACCCCTTGCATGTTATCAGATCATAGAGGAATAAAGCTAGAAATTAAAAGCAAAATTTTCATTCATTTTGCTTGTCCATTTTTTTGATGAGGTCTTTTATTTGGAAGAGTTTAGTGTTTTTGTGCTCATTATATATTTTACATATGGGTCCTCTATCTGAGGAATTGCTGCCAAAATTTACTTCCCACTCTGTAGTTTGTCTTCTCACTGTTAGTTGTTTCTTTTGCTAGGCAGAAGTTATTGGTCCATCAACAAATGAATGGATAAGGAAAATGTGTTATTTATATGCTCTGCCATAAAGAAAGAAAAACTTGTCATTTGCAGGAAAATGGATGAACCCAGAGAGTATAATTTTAGGTTAAATAAATCAGACATACATGTTTAAATATTACATGGTCTCACTTAAATAAGAAGCACAGATTACAAAGAAAGAGTAAGTTAAAAATGCGCAGTAGAAGTTTGGTTAATAGGTCTTGCTCAAAAGGGAAAATTATTAAGAGGTGGAGGGTGGAGGAGGAGGCAAGGGTAGGGAAGGGATGAAAAGAAGTGTGCAGCACACTTACACCAGCTCTGCACAAGAATGCAAACATTATATTATGCAAATATGTGTCAAAAAGGAAAAAAGGAGGCAAATTAAGAGGTAGGCAGAGGGAAAGATAAAAGGACTTAAGATTTTATATATATATATATAAACTTCCCATAAGGAATGTAAGCATTATATACTAAACACGTTACTAATAAACTAAAAACAATTTTAAAGATATTAACAGCAAAAGAAAGCATGGAAACTACACAAACACTTAGAGATTAAGAAATACACTATTGAGTAAGCAATATATCACAAAAAATCAGAACATTTAAAAGCTCCTGTAATCACATTATAATGAATTGCAACATGGCACCAGGAGTCACATTGTGAACAGCTCCACAAGGAACACCTACAGCTGGCATCCGTTCATTGAAGGAAGTGGATGAATGCAAACAAGCAACCTGGTGATACATTGCGAAGATCAGAGGGGAGGCAATGCAATTGAGATTAAAAATGAGCAATAATAGGAGCTGGCTCTTTGAAATAAACAAGATTGATAAGCCTTTAGCCAAGCTTACAAACCAGGGGGGCAGCGGGACATGTCTGTCTCCTTAGAAACGAGAAAGGTGAATTCATGATGTTACTGAAACTCAGAGTATTGGGTTATAAGAAACTACTTTGTAAGCTATTATTCAGTGAACTGTAGAACTAGAAGAAATGAAGAAATTCTAATATAAATATGAATTAGAGAAACTAAGTCAAAATGGTATGGCTACCAACTTTGCATGACAAATACTTTCATTACATGTCACAAACACAAGACAGTGATATTAGCTCAAGTGCCTATGTTATAAAGTAATAAAATCACTAATCTTCTTTTCTGGTGGGTTAACAAATTAAGTTTGCAGACCAAAAAATTAGAAAAAAAAGAAGGGCTACAAAGATAGTCAATATTTTAGCCCTACACTTGATAGGTCAGTGAGGATTCAGAACATAAGAGAATATGTGCTATAACATTCTATAACTCAGTGGTGTCCCAAATTTTCTGTTCAAAAAGATTAAGGGACCACAGAGGAAAGGAACTGATGATATATAGTTTGCCTAAGAAGAGTCACCTAGAGAAAAGACATTCTCTCAGGCTTTCACAGAGAGCAAGCTGGTCAGGCAATGCCCATTACTCATCCAGATGGCTGACACTGACAAAAGTTCTACAAAACACTGTACATGGTTTCAAGGTAAATCCTGAGGGGATTTGACAGATCTTGTCAGATATGAAAATTACATGTTTTATTATATAGGTCTTGCTTTAAGTTGGTCTTAACCATCCAGCAGAAAACTTTAACCATGATGTATAAAAAGTAGAGCCAGATTAATATGCTGAGCTATAAAAGGCTCAAGTCAACAGCTTCCGACATTGACAGTTCTGCTGATAACTCAGTACTATTATGTACTATTGGACTATACGTGTGACTACTTCCTCTTAGTTCAATGAGAAGAAATATTTGTACTAATAGTGTTAGGAAAAGTTATTATGTCTACATCTCGTACTTTAAAGACAACAATATGCATTGTATCAATTATTGTGGCTGTCCTAACATGTTTTGAAACTATCCCATTCTTATGTCTTTGCTATTAAAATTAATAAAATTTTAAAAATTCAAAGCTCCAAAATCCAAAAAAAGTGTCACTCCCTGGTACCATTCCCACTGCACATGCTATCTAGTAAGATTTCTTTTTGAAACTTCTTTTTATTGAAGTTTTATAAGTCAAGGAGAATCTATTTAGAGAGACTATGACTAATTCAAAAGGAACAATGAACATAAAAGTTAGCAAACATCCAAAGTACTTGCTATCCTCCAGAAAAAGGGATAACACAGCATCCCTAGCTCACTTATGAAGGTCACTACCACATGGGATGTGTTTAAGTTGCTGCTTGGCCCTTAATTGCAGAGGATACAAAAATGAAACTGATTATATCTAGAATATCTAACAAACTGTACATAATGTCTCTATTTGAGAGAATAAATAAAAGAATAGCATTTATCTTAGGTTTTAATAGCATATAAAAGGAGCCGGAGCCTACAGGACTTGAACATCAGAAAATGTATTAATTTAAAAAAATTAATGTATTTAGTACAAGGTTTATAGGGTCTCACTATACAAATCAGACATATAGTGATCCTTCCTGTTTTTAAGCCTCCCAAACATTGGGATTACAGTTGCGCTCCACACTGCCCAGTCTCAATCTCTATCTCAGTGTGCCCCAGGGGTGGGTCTGGCAAAGCAGGCTGGGGATTGAACCCCTGGCCCCTGTGTCTGCCTCAGCAGGTGTGTTAATCCGTTGAGTTACGGGGCCAGCCTTTTTTTTTTTTTTTTTTTTTTTTGGTAGGAAATTTATTGGTTAATTATTTTTGAAATTTCTGTCCCAGAAACTATTAGTACAAGGGGAGCCTATCATCTTATACTCAGAAATAACTTACTTAAAAGAAATGTTCATACCAGATTCTCCTTAAATGAATTTTATTTTTATTTTTTATTTGTTATTTTTGTGCAGAACTGGAGATTGAATTCAGGGCCTTGCACTTGCCAAGCAAGCACTTGTCCCCCTGAGCTATCTCTCCAGCCCTTTTAAATGAATTTTAAAGTATGTCTTGAAAATGAGTTATATACAGCTGGGTGTGGCGGTACACGCCTGTAATCCCAGCACTTGGGAGGCTGAGGCAGGAGGATCAGTGCGAGTTTGAGACCAGCCTGGACTAAAAAAGTGAGCGCAAGGCCAGCCTGAACTGCACAGTGAGACCCTGTCTCAAAAAGACAAAAAAAGAAAAGAAATGAAATGAAAATGAGTTACAGCCCTTAAAAGCAAAATTTTTTAAAAAAATATATATTAAAATTTATATCACAAAATTAAAAAGGATCTCGGT
The DNA here is from genome assembly GCA_004027025.1 of Myocastor coypus. Classification (NCBI taxonomy): domain Eukaryota; kingdom Metazoa; phylum Chordata; class Mammalia; order Rodentia; family Myocastoridae; genus Myocastor; species Myocastor coypus. Next base: position 29,723 of record PVJA010003434.1, on the reverse strand, counting down.
TTGGAAAGTATTTTTAAAGTCCTACTACACTTTCAGAGAAATGTATGGTTGTAGTTCACAGCCCAATAATGAGTGCCTGGATACAGCATTAAGGCAAACGGTGATGGAAAGGAAACCAGAATTTTCAAACATCTGCAGAAGTTCTCAGAGTCTTCATGTACTGCATGCCTCCATATGTGCACAGGCACGCACACAGCCAGGAATCCAGAGGGCATTGTGTTGTGTATGAAACTGCAGAGAGAGAAGACGAGAGAGAGAGAGAGAGAGAGAGAGAGAGAGAGAGAGAGAGAGAGACAGAGAGAGAGACAGAGACAGAGACAGAGACAGAGACAGACAGAGAGACAAGAGAGAGAGAGAGGGGAGAGAGAGACAGACATGGGAGATAGAAAGATGAGAGAGAGAGAGAGAGAGAGAGAGAGAGAGAGAGAGAGGAGTGTACATAACTGAAATGAAAAAGAAGTCAAAGAAGCAAAGGACATGATGGAGAAGTCCTGCTACAACACCAAGAGCTCCCAGAGACCCTGCTAGGGCTCCCCAGAGGCGCATGCCCCAGCCCCCACGGTGCAGTCTCAGTGGCAAGCACTGCTAATCAGGAGCCTGCCAGGAACAATACTAAATTTTCTCTAAAGATAACTGAATTGCACAGCAACTGATATCATCAAATAAATAATAAAACAACATAATCTATCAAGGAAGTTCTAAAAGATTTATTCTTCCTGTATTATTGAGGAAAAAGAAGCCTATTATAAATGACTAACATTACTCACAAATCTGAAGGTCAATATATATATATATATATATATATATATATATATGCTAAAATGACCATGTGAAAGTGGAAAAGGACAGCTTATTAACTCGTTTTAAGGATGTGATTTTGATAGTGTAAATCAGAATTATTACAAAATGTTGACAAAACAAGAAGTTTGCGTCAGAACAGTGGGTAATGATGAGGCCCAGTACTCACTGCATGTTCAGGGACACTCTCTGCGGCTTCTGTTCTCAGGTTATCTTGGCGTTTCTCCCCCAACCTCCTTGTCCTCAGTATCTGATCACTGTAAAGCAGCTTCAGAAGAAACAAGTGCACAAGCTTTCAAAGAGCCCCAGGAAGCCTGTTGAAGATCTCACTAGGAAACATCAGAGCAGTGCCTTTGAACTTAAAACCAGAGCAGTGTATGTGTTTTAGAAGGAGAAGCAAATGAGACAGGGACAGGGACAGGGAGAAAGAGAGAGAAGCGGGAGGGAGGGAAGAAGGGGTCTGAAGGGAGAGCGGGAGGGAGGGAGCGAGGTTTAAAAAGGAGTGACAAATCACATGCTATATCTGGGAACATGTAATCAGAGAAAATAATTTGCAAACTGATCAGATATTGTATATCATGATATACATACAGTACATGGTGGTGCCGTGGGGTAATCCCAGTACTCCTGAGGCATGGAGATCAGTGAGTTGTGGGCCGGTTTGGGGTACACAGTGAGTTCAAGGCCAACCTCAACTATATAGACAAACCCAGTCTCCAGCAGCAGCAGCAACAACAACAAAATTAACAAAAGGGCCAACACATCTCTTCATAATTGGAAATGTGGCAGGGCACTGTAGCATGTGCCTGGGACTCGCGCCTTTGGGGGGTGGAGAAGGAGGACAATGGGGTGTTCAAGGACAGCCAGAACTATGAAGGAGTGGCAGCGAAAGATAAAACCAACCAAAAACACTAAAAGAGTGAAATTTACACTTAAAGACATACTTTTTGTGTCTTTAAAATGGACATGCTGTATCTATAAAGTTACAATCTTAGCTTAAAAACAGACAAATACTAAGGTGAATGCTCATGTCTTTTTAATAATTAGGTATTGATGCTTGAAAGCTAGCCAGCCTTTGTTCACACAGGCATGCAAGGAAGTCTGGGACTTCGCTGTATCAGTAATTCTATACCTCAGCTAATCATTATTTTTATAAAATTTATTAAAAATTTACACAAAAGCAATGTAATTAACTATAGAAAATTAAGAAATTGCTAAGAAATGTAAAAGGAAACATCATCTGTGATTTTTTTCCTCTGGAAGTATTTTGGTGCTGATTATTTTTAATCAAAGTGTACATTATTTCATATGTATATAAGTATATGTGCATATATAAACATAATGTCTCAAAATTAGTATTAATTATAATGGCTGACTTATAACTTGCTTTTTAAAAAATTTATTATATAGCCTGAATGTATTAGATTTCAATGGAATTTAAATTGTACGAACACAATAAATTTGCATATAAATTGTATACCATAATTTAACCATCCTATATAGTTGAGTAGTTACTTCTAAAATATTTCATACTTTCAATAATATCTATGAGCTTCTGAATAATTTTTCACCCCTTGTGACTTTAAAATGATTCAAAAGGGTACTTTTTCAAAAAGGGAATATGCAAAATATGCAAAGTTAAAGTATTGGATGTTTAGTATAAATTTGCTGTTTAGGAAAATATTATTATGTGTATGCCCATGAGTCACTTAGCGGGACCTGCTGGCACTGTCATCAACGCAAGTCAGCAGCATGACAATTACAGTTTTTTTTTCAACTTGACTAGTAAGAGCATCCACAATTTAATTCTTTTTTTTTTTTTTGTCTTTTTGAGACAGGGTCTCACTATGCAGTTCAGGCTGGCCTGAGCTACTTTTGTAGCCCAGGCTGATTTTGAACTCACGCCGATCCTCCTGCCTCAGCCTCCCGAATGCTGGGATTACAGGCGTGCGCCACCACGCCCGGCCCCCACAATTTAATTCTTAACTCCTAGGCAAGCTGGTGAAAACCCTCTGGCAACTTACACAGTATTGTGGGCTCAGTACTGGACGTCACAGTAGACCGAGTCAGAGAAGCACCTGCGGCCATACCAGGCAGGGATCTGAGTGCTAGGCACAGCCCTACGCTGTGGCCCTGTGTGCCCGCGGCTCTCAGCGATGGTGCTCTCCTCCCAGGAAGTGTCTTAGAAATTGGGCGGATGCTTTGGGTTCCACCATGTTTGCAGGCGCTACTGATACTCAGTGGGCGGGGACCAGAGGTGCCAGCTGCCCTGGGAGGGGCAGTTGATTATGGAGCCAGGAAGCATCATCTCAGGGGCTGCCCAACTTTCCAACAGTCTATGGGGAACACAGAAGAGTAAAACTCTGAGTACAATCATTCAAGCCCAGAACTTCACTGTTTATATAAAATGCCAAACACCATGTGCCAATTTTAATAAAAAAGAAATTTCTACTAACATGTCAAGCAAGGGAAAAGTATTTTCTTTGGAACTTTATCCAGAATTATGCATCATTTTTTCAAAATCAAATCACTTACACTATACCATTCTTGTTTGCATCACTGACATGATCTGTTTACAAGAGTGCATTTGTCTATGTCTTACATCTATGGTATTAGCAGGAGTATGCACAAGAATCTTGTAATTTCTGTGTGTCTCCTAGTATTGTCACTGCCAAGCATTGATACAATGACACACATTTTTTTTTCTTGCAGGGCCGGGGTTTGAACTCATGACCTTGCCCTTGCCCGGCAGGCACTTGTGCCACAGAGCTATCTCCCCAGCCCTGACACACATTTTTATTATAAGCTATTTTTTTCTTCTTGTAACATACAAGGTATTATTTGGCTTTACAGACTTATATGCATAGGGAGGTCATATTAAGAGTATCATAGGGTCAGTAAAATGGCTCAGCGGTCTAAAGCACCTGCTTAGGAAAGCTTAGGCAACCACAGAGACTGTGGTTCAATCCCCAGCACCGCATGCTGTGCCAGCCTCACCCCCAGGGCAGGCTGAGCCAGCCATAAATACATAAATAAATAAATAAGAGTATTTATTATAAACAGTGGTCACAGGATTGGATAGGCTGGAAACTGATGCTGCAGAGACCAGGAGGCAACTGGGAGTCTCGCATGAGGAAAGTGATGATGAGGCAGAGCCAGGCACGGGGGAGAACGGGGAGCAAAGAAAGGAGAACGGAAAAGGCAAAAAGAGCAGAAGAGAGACCAGTGCAATCCAGGCAGGCAAGTGATGAAGACCCAAGGTGCCAGAGTGCCTGGAAGAACCAGAGAGAAGAAGATTTATGGAGGGCGTCCTAAAAAGAGAAGTCACTGGAACTCGGTGAGTAAATGTTGTGTCACAGAGTAACTGTCGCAGTGCTATCAGGCCACAGAGTGATGTGCTTGTGAACACACACACACACACACACACACACACACACACACACACTGCCATGCCAGTTCTTTACCAAATAATCTCCTTTTCTCCTTTTCCCTTCTGCTGCCAAGGAGAAGACTTGCCTTACCACTGATTCTGAAATCTGAAGGCACAGCCTGACACTAGTCGGAATCAGAGGGTGAAGTTCTATTCAAATTATGTATTTGTTAGTGATTCTCCATGTAAGGTAAATCTCAAAATAGATTTCAAGTGTGTGCTAAGTATACTCCTGGTTATAAATCACATACTTCCACTCTCATACAACGTGAAAAGCACAAAACCACATAAATTAAATAGATAGAGATACAGTTATGTCTTGCTTCCCCTTTGCCAAATTTATGCACACACACACACCAAAAAAAATGAGAATTTGAGAGCCAGCAATAAGTTCATGTAACATACAGTTTTGCTTCTTAGAAGCAGTGATAACAGTTAAAATTGTGTGATATTAGACCAGTTCTAAACAGCACAAAGTTCTAAGCAGTATTTCCAAAATGGAAGGATGGACAGCTGTGGGTAGTGGGCACAGGAAGGTAAATGTTGAGGATAAAAGACAATGCTCTAATGCATGTTTAATTTCCACTTAAGATGAAAAAAATATGTTACATTTTAATTCTCTCATTTTAGTTTATATATCCCATTTTTAAATTTTCTCTGAATGGGAAGTTTAGCAAGAGTCCAGAATGTCTCTAAGTATAATGAAACTACCTAATAGTCCTGATCCCTGTCTCTGAAACAATATTGAGACAGTTTTTTTTAAAAAAAAAAAATGCATTCTTTGTTGCTTTTTAAAAACCCAAAAATGATTTCTAGCTTAGTGAAAAATGCAGCAACCACATGCTCCTCCACTGAAAGCAGTTTCTCTCCCCCACCCCCCAGACGTCACCCTCATCTCATCAGGGTGGGGGATGTGCCCGGAAGCCACACCCTGAGCGTCTTCCTGTCTAGTGCTCCCTTTCCCTTCGTCAGCGATTCACCATCTGAAGTGCACACGTAAGCGTTGTCCTATTTGCACTGTGAGAAAGAAACGCAAGAGGAATCCCGAGGATTATGTTAACTGCCTGAAATGGGTAATGAAGGGCTGTTCCAGGCCAGGGCACCGATAAAACTACCCATCTCTCCCCACGTGTGCTATGTGATTTCAGGTTTGATATGAGGTCAGTGTTTGCATATTGGTCATTTAAGATACAGTAAATCACCCGAAGCTAGAGCATTTGCTGTCAGGGGAAGCTGCGCGGAGCCACAGTTGACAGCCGTGCAATGCTCTCCTCCTCCTGATTGGGCTGCGGCAAAAATCTCAAGCTCTCAGCCTAGGAAGCCAAGTCCTCTCCAGCCTCACTCGGACCCCAGCTCTCTTCCCACCTCTCCTCTCCTTGCAGCTCCTTCCCACACCTGTCTCCTTTGATGGATGTCTTTCCCTCTGGAGCCTTGGGTCATCGTGCTGTGACTGCTCCTGAAATCTGTGTCCTCACCGCAGTTTCCTGTCTGACCCGAATTTATGAGTGAAGACTCAGGGCCTGGTGTCACTCACTGAGGTGGATCTCGCTCCCCACTTTCACTGAAAGCAGGGTTTATCTCCACCCACCCTGTGATCATCCCTTGACTCATTGTCTCCCTAAACATAAGCTTCTGAAGGGCAGAGACCAAGGCCTTCTTCGCTGTTTCTCCAGGACATGCTGCAGCACACACGCAGGGAATGCTCGGGAAAGCCTCACTCCACCTCCCCCCCAAAGGGCAGGGGCGTGAAGTCCACTGTGCTTATTAGGGAGTGCTAATGCTCGCTTAAATTTAATGGCTACAACCCATCCTGAACATTCAGGGGCCAGGTTATGGGCACATAATCCCCGTGGGGGTGTCCTAAATTCACTTCCAGTACTCATGTATGTACAACAGGCAGCATTGAGGACCGCATTGTATTCAGTGACCAGGGGAAACCCATTCTGGGCACCCGTTTCTCTTTCCTCCATATGTAAGATGCAAGCCTGCTGGTGAAGTGGGCAGAATGCTGCACACTGAGAAAGGGTGTCAGGTTTAAAAATTTAGCACTGTTTCCAAGTGAATTCCGAGAGATGCTGTAGCACAGCTGAAAGCCGTCGCCCTTTATCACACAAATTCAATCCGTGTCTGGTTGCAAGGGCACAGGTTCTGCAGGTCACGGGGAATCAGAACGTCTAGTACATTCTGTAATTATCTTGCAAGCAGGACAACTTCCTTGCACTTGTGTGTATGTATGAAGTTCGCTATTCTGCCAGATGTAAACAATATTTGGTATATTATTATTTTTCTCATATGCAAGTAGTCACCACTCTAGAACTTATTTCAGGAGGTGCTGAAGTAAAGAATTACTTTTAGGATCAATAGACAAAGGAACATTGAGTTTGTCCATCAAAAATAAAAATAAAAGTGAGACACGGTGGTGCATGCCCATAATCCCAACACTCAGGAGGCTGAGGCAGAGGGATCCCTGCTAGTTTGAGGCCAGCCTGGGCTACAAAGTGAGCTCAAGGCCAGCCTCAACTGCATAGTGAGGCCTTGTCTCAAAAAGAGAAAACACACACACACACACACACACACACACACACACAAATAAGTAAATAAACAATTTACTCATTACTTACCAAATTAAGTTTTTCCCAGAACTCTGGTCCCTCTTCCATCTCTCTGAGGCTTGGAGGAATGTACCAAAAGCAAATATTGGCATATTCGGGCTATAAATTAAAAGAATATGAAGGCTGTTTGGTTATCCTAAGACTTATCTTTGAATGCTATTAAACAAATTCTTCCTGTACTCTTAAGTAGTCTTTCCAAGGCTTATCATGTGATAACAAGTCAAGCTTGCATAGATTAGATGTCTATTCTGCCTAACTGCTGAGCACAGCCATCTGCAACCTTTTTCTTCATTATTTACACCAGAAGATTCTCTTCCCTCTAAATAAGGAATGAACCTAGAGCAGGAGGCAGCAGAAGGCTGAGGCTGACTGAAACTAGTGCTGAGCACCAGCGAGAGCCAGCTAGGCACACACACAGTGGGGCCTTGCTTCCCACCTCTTCAAGCCTGACTCTGAGGTTCGTTCTTCTAACAGGCAGCCAAACTGGCCTCTGCTACCAGGTGCACCTGACATGCGCAGAGAAGACCCAGCTGGTTCCACAGGGAGTAAGGCCAGCCGGAAGCTTGTCTCCCAGGGACCTCTTGGAGTCCCTGTGGGCAGCCTGCAGTGAATGTCAAGCTGCGGCCTCTGCCCATGGACAGCCTTACTCAGCACTCCAAAGGGTGGGTTTGGGGGCATCTTATCAATGTGGCCACTCAGTGAGCTTTCCTGCCAAGCGGGGAGCCATGTCACCCTTTCCTCAGAGAGGTTTCTATCTCTGCAAACCCTTCTGTTAGGAGGGGTCACCCCCTTTGTTGGGGTCACTATCTCCATTGTAGCCCTGCTGCTCTGTATGCTAGGTATTCCTGTACAATGTGTGTGCGGGGTTCTCTTTCTTCCCTGTAGGGCACTGCCTCAGGACTCTAATTATCTATACATGCATTGATAATAAAATTAATGTTTAAAAAAAAATAGGCATTCAGGGGCAGGAGAGACCGCTTAGTGACACAGCACCTGCCTGGCAAGCACAAGGTCCAGAGTTTAATCTCCAGTAACCCTTGGAGATTGAATTATATTAAGCATTCACTATAGCTTTTGATTACCTCATATCACTCATTTCAAATGACTAGGCAGCTTGTTTTCCTTCTGAATGCACCCTAATTAATATATCAAATTTTATATTCATTTTCATTTACGCAAGAGTATTATAAAACTCACAACAGCTGTATCTGTCATAATAGACTGTATTTCACAAGTAAGGACCTGGACTTTTAATCTTCTTTAATAAGTTTGTTTTGATAGTTCTGGTAGTGACAGATCTGTAATTCCTTTTGCCCAAACATGTTCTTTAGAAAGCCATGGCTTTTGTACTTATGACTTCTGATATTGTGTAAAGTTTCTCTGACATGTTATTTTCTTAGAGGAAGTTTGAGCTTCCATTTGGCAGAATACCTTCATTTTAGTCATTTCCAAAATTATTCGGAGTTAAAAAACTCTTTCTGAATGTTGAGTTTTTCCTGTTTTTCCCCCTTCGCTTGTACTTCATATAGTGACTTGCTTCAAAAGACTTCAGAGCCCTGATGCATATTTTCAGAAAAGGACAATCTGCAAGACATGTAACTGTAACTCCCCTCATATATGAAAATGGGACCTCTCAAGTGTCTCAGGAACGTACTGAATGTGTGTTCTTGAAGACTGTAAAACTGAGAAGGCCCCAAAATGAACACAAGTGTAGAGTGGAGGATACAAATATGTGTAGCAAAAAATACTTTGTCATGTTTTATTTTACCTGTAAAGAAAAGTGGATGTATTTTATCTTGATCATAGAATAGAAACAAAACTTACTTCAAGGTAGTTAGATATCAGTTCCAGGAAGAATTATAAAATAAACGATATGAGATCACTTGGGAAATAAATTAGTGGTTGCAAAGATAAAAGTTCAGCTCTGTAAAACTGGGTCATATTTTAAAAAATCATTCCCTTTGCTTGTGATGTTACTCGATCAGAATAATAGTAATAAAAATTAAAGTCAGCACTATGCATTTTAATAAGTATAAATGCAAACTCTAGCATACAGTTTCAAATAATCAATTATGCAAAGATAGAGTAAAAAACAGCTGGCATGGCAGATTTTAATCAGATTTGAGCCCCTAGATATTAATATAAGATTAGATTATTGGACAATTCCAAAGGAAATAACAGGCAGCATAAAAAGCTCAGAGTTTAGAATCAAAAGGATATGAGTTTGAATTCTAAATTCTCCAAGGCTTTACCTGGAGGAATGTAAAATTTTCTAGGTTTCAGTTTTCTAGACTATAATATGGAGGTGGAATAAGACTGCTTTTTTATAGGGTGGTTAGATGAATAAAATATAATTTATTCTAGTATATGGTACCATATATGGCATATAGTAGGCACTCTATTTTATTACTGATTGCTATTTGGTGCTGTTACTAGTTAAAACAGAGGTCATTTTCAAGTGGATGAATAATCTCATTAAAATATATACAAGTTGAGATACATCACTGTTAGTTTCTTTATACCATATTTGAAGGGGGACAATAATACTTGTAGCATATTCACAGAGGGCAATCAAACTGTTCAATCTGATACTGGACCAAGTATTTGGAAGAGAAAATGACTATCACTATATAGTCACCTTCAGAAACTAGGCAGGGAGCTAGGTAATACAGTTAAGCTGCCACAGAATAGGCATTACAAAAGGAGAAATTTTTTATAATCAAAGTAACACTTCTTGGTAAAGGAACCATGCAAATATGGAAGCCAGTGAATTCAGGGGGTGGCCAGCAGCTGGAATGAGTAGAGGACAGGGGTGAGAGATGAGAGCTGGACATGGACGTGGAGGTGGAGTCATTTCAAGCAGCCTTGCTCATATGTCACATCTGGGAGCTTGGTTTTAGACTAAGAGGCATTGTTGCATCGCCACAGGTTTACCCTAGAAGACAGGCTTCATTTTGGGAAATCCACTCAAGCTGTAGTGTGGAAGATGGCCTGGAGAAAGCTAGGGTTGTAGGTGGGGAGGCAAGTCTGAGGTGACATCAGTCTGGGCAGAGATGGCACCCTGAAGGAAGACAGCAGTTTGGGGAATGGAAGAGACTAAAGCACCCAAGAGGCATAAGGGGGAAAGAAGGGGGGATGGGGAAAATGATACCAAGAGTTTTGCTTGGGAGGGTCACAGTTTTAGCCGCCAAAGGAAGAATGTAGCAGCTAGTCAAGAAGAATGGCTGTTCTTCCTCTTTAGAAATGCTGGAGTTGAAGTGCCTGGGGAGGTTCAGTGGACATTTCCACATGTAACCTTACATGAGGAAAGAGAATTGAGGCGGCAAATCAGGAAGGGAGACAGACACCAGAGCTATGAATGGCAAAGCTCAAGATATGGAGGAAACATTTCAGGGAGACTTGGTGGGTGGAATAAAGAACCAAACACAAGAGAGGAGATGAATATTTAAAAGACTATCCAGATAAAGAGAATTCATATAGAGACTGAAAAGAAAAAGTGAAATGAAAAGGAGAGAAAATGGGGAGAGGAGGTCAAAGAAATCAAGACGTAAGAAGAAACCTTCCACGGAGCGATGCCACCATGTCCAGTTCCACCTCTTGTCAGGAACGCCCCCGCCCTGTATTCATTCCAACGCTTTGCCGTACCATTGAATACACTGGCTCCCATAAGTCTAACTATGCCTTTGCAAAGAAACCACATTGGGAAAGAACTTGGAGAGTGGAGTGAATAACAAGGAAAAATGATACAAAAGAACAAGGAGAAGATTAAATGCTGTGTGTTGCTGTGGAAGATAAATCACATCATGAAAAGTACACATTAGCTAGCTTGGATAACTACTAGAATATGCATAATCAGAGCTACATGGCAGAGGAATGAGCTAGTGACTTCTGTGCAAAAGGAAATGTTTAAGCGCAGGCTGACACCTGTTACAGTTGCTGTCAAGAGAGGTTTCCTGCAATGGATAGTCAGTCAACCAGATGGTCCTAAAGACCCTTTATTACTCTGAAATCTATGAGACCCCAATAACCCTTTCTTATTTAGAGCCCAGGAGAAGCAAAAGCAGAAAGTTGAATAATTAGGATCTTTCTAGGACATCAAAATGAAATATGAGAATGACAGTATACCAATGAATATTCCTTCAGGGAAACATCTATTCAACCTGAGATGCCACACGGAGAAAAACAGTTGTGATTTTCAGAAGACTATGAATAATGCAGAATTTATTTGAAATGATAACTTTCAATCATCTTCAACAAGAATGCATTCTTTTCACTCTTGAGGAAAAGACACTCTAGCTCGGGTGCTGCTCTTGAGCTCAGCTACTGTTTCCAACGCTCCGCTCACTATTACACTGCAGGCTGCTTAACTCATCCTCATCTTTGTGCACATCTGCCTGCTTTCATTACCTCATCACTTCCATCTGAGCTTTAAGGTCTGATTCTAATTTTTTGAGCAAAATAAAGAAAAAAAGAAAGTGGATCATACACAAACATTCTCATAGCAAAGGCTCCCGATGTATCTCAGTACTATGAGTGTGCAAAGCCTTGGAGTTGATTCTTAGCACCAAAAATATAAAGAAAAAAATGACAACAACTGAGAAAACTCTGTCAGTGGAAGTTTCAAAAGATAACTTAAGAAGCCACCTTTACTGCCCCAGGACCTGTTGGCTTGCACAGAAAATGTATCCAGGGCCCCAGTGATGTCCAAGGCTTAAAATTTCTTTCATCTCCATCATGAGGATAATGAACGTAATTTCCTAAACAGGACTGAAAGTGTTCTTCCTCATTTTCCTAAGGTTGTAAGAAGAATCCATAGAAACAACTTTGAATACGCATCTTATTTTTCATTCTCTTCTTTCATTGCTATCAAAAGATCATATTTTTCCATGATATACAGTACTTTCCATAGGCATGACTGGTCCCATTGCCAGAGAAAATGGAGTGACTCAAATTTGAGAATATAAGTAGGTAACTCCAACTCAAAAACTTAAAAAATGAGTCAACTCAATTTAAGCAAATCATATCACTTGTTTCTTGTCTCCAGGCTTTGATACACACATCTAAAAACTGCAGACATGTCCTTGCAGTCATAGTCCCACGGCTAATGAAATTGCCAGTCCTGTGTCATGGCTAATGAAATCGCCAATAGCTATTGCTAGCCTCTAAGGTCCATTTCATATTCAAAATTCCCTCCCCCCTGTTCAGCAAAACTGCATTTACAGCAAATTTAGAAGAGGTGGACCCCAGCAGTCTAAATGTGTATCTGGTTGTAAGGAAATTTTAGCCCATTTGATCCTAAGCCACCAGCACACTCCTGCCTTTATGGTCATGTACCTGACCTATTCAAGAAATTAGGTCACTTGTCTAGTAGAATGTTCCACACTCTAAATTTGTCTTTTTGCTTCTTTGCAGCGTTACTAAATGTCATTTAAATATCAGCTCTTTGAGTTCCTTTATCTCCTTCAGGAACTTTGGAACTGGAGGGCCTTCTTGTCTGATGCTTCTTGCACAGACAGTGGTGGAAACTGCTCTGGGTGCCTGGGCCTTGTTTCCCAGGCTAGCTGAGGACTGTCCCTGTGTCCCACCCAGCCTACTGCTGCAGTCTCCCACCCATCTCGTCTGTGCTTTGCTTGCCTTCCCTTTACTGCCGCCCCCTCCACATTTCTTTCTTCTCATGACATCCAAAATCATCTTTGCAAATCAGAGTCAAACTTCATTCTCTTAAACCATTTGCAACGACTGCACTTAGAGGAGAACCCAGGCTCTTCGGCTGAGCTCCTTCACGTGTCTCATCAGGTTTTTTTCCCACCTCTCCCACCCTATCATCTACTGCATCCTTCAAGCACATGGAACTATTTTCAACCTTAAGCCTCTGTGACTTTTAGTGATTCAATCAGTGTAGGATGGCTTTCCTTCAAACGTCTGAATGGCTTGGTGGTAACCATCTTTCAAGTCTCAGATCAAATTTAAGCTTAAAAGACTGTATGCTTGCTGCCCAAACTGGATGCACCAATTCTGCCTGCTGTGCATTTTAGAATCTTACTCTGTTTAATTCTATCACAGAACTTGCCATGCTGATAAATGCTTTGCTGTGTAGGACATTATCTCTCCTGAGCCTATTTGTTTCCTTAAGACAACTCCCTATCCACTTCCTTTGAGTATTTTGTGTGTCTACTACTTTCTTGCACTTTCCTCAGTAAGACCCGAGAGAAGAGGTCTTTCCTACCTTGTTCACACAGTAATCGCTGACCATATCTTGTGAAATAAAGGTTACTAAAAATTATCTGGGTTTCATATATATATATATATATATATATATATATATATATATATATATATATATAGCTAGGTTCCTAAATTTCCGTCTTTAGTTGATCTCACATCTATTTAAAAGCTGCTGTAGGGGCCCGGCAGGATGGCTCAGTGGTCTAAAGTGCCTGCTTAGGAAAGCTTAGGCAGCTGCAGGGACCGTGGTTCGATCCCAGGCACCACATGCTGTGCCAGCCCTGCCCTCAGGGAAGGCTGAGCCGGCCATTAAAAAAAAAGTTTTGAAACAAGAAAAAAAATTAAATTAAAAAAAGTTAACTTAAAAATAAATAAATAAAAATAAAAGCTGCTGTAAATTATTTGCTATAACAAGATCTAAGGTAGCCTCATACTTTTGACTTCTTAAAAATTAGAAATAATGTCCTATAGTTCCTAATGATATAGTTTAGGAAAAAATGATCTGTGTAACCATCTTATTTCTTATATATGGCAAATAATCTAACAAGGCCAACAGCAAAATGGTTTACTTTCTCAGTGCTTCAAAGCTAATACACCCTTATTATTTTCTAATAAGAAAAAACTATATGCTCTGTTGTACATATCCTTAATTGATTTTTCATATGCAGGAATCACTACAGCACAGTTGAATTTTTGTAGTACAATCATTATGCAATTTATATAACAAGATAGAGGTCATAATTTATTCAGCATTATCCCTAGTAATTATTATTGAGCATTTTAATTTTCAATATATAAAGGCAAGTGAATTTCCCGTGAACCCAACAAAGGAAAAATTCTTGCTAATAGAGTAAATTAGCATAATGGACTGTATGAATCAAGCTAATAACTTAGCTTAATTCATCATCTGCAACAGAAACACCAATGACATATAACAGATTAGAAAATTATCAACTTCATCACTGCTGACTGATAAAATCAGGAGCAAAATTCCACAATCACTTACTTCCATTAATAACTTGAATCCTTCTCGTTTCTTGATCTCCTCTGCTAGGTACCTACAATTAAAAGTTATAATTATATTTATATTCTATAAATAAGGGAGACCACAGGACAGATAATAAAATAGTTACTTCTAATGCAAGACAAGGCTTAGACATAAGAGGATACAAGTAAGGACAGAGATAACAATTTAAAGAGATACTTCTAAGCCTACTACAACTCTCTGGACCTGAAAACGCCAAAATACATGTTTTTACTGAGACAAAAACTATCTCATATGTCAATATCAGCTTTTAACCTCAATGTGAAAAGCCAGGTGAAGTTGATTGTGTGTGCATCTCTGGAATACGGGCATCATGTCCATATTCTGGATCAAGATTGACACAGATCCTCGAACTGCCTTGCTGGTTAGAAGGAAAGAGTTTTTTGTGCATAATCCTTTATCATGTGAAAAGTGGGCCACAAAAAATAGGATAACTATGGTGCCATGAATATAAAGACCTTTGTCGCATCATCAGCAACAGGTGCAGGTATGGGACATAAGGAACATGATTAGGGAAAACTGTAATAACACTGAGAACAAAGAGTACCATCAGCTCTTCTTCCATAGGCTTGCTTCACTTTTATACAAAAGAGAAGCTTGAAAGTAGTTGACATCAAAAACTAGTGATCTGACGATGACTATGAAAATGTTCAAAACACTAGACCCAGTATTTCAAGTTCAGAGTCAAATGTAAGGATATATTCAAGAATGCTGAAAGAAGCGTGTTTGCCAGAGATTTGCTGTGAGCTTAAGTGTCATGGCCAAAACAGAAGCAAAGAAAGAAAGAAACACCACACCAACAGTAAGGACTGCTTTAAAAACTTATGGCGTGCTCATGGAATTGAGATAGCATGACTGTCTTGATAAAGTATGTATCTATTCAACTGATGTCCTTCCTCTTCATGGGCCTTCATTCTTTCACATGTTAACCTCAGCTAATACAATCTGCTTTCCCAGCTGAAAATTTTCTACATAAAATGGAACAAATTCATATACAAAAATATAAACTCTAAAAATGATGAAAACAGAGGGTTATTGCTAGCACATTGTTTGTTGAGGGCCACCCCACAGTATGGATACAGAATACACCAGTACATAATATACAGTTCATTTTTCCTCACTATGTTTATATAATTCTTCATTTGTGGATACAGAATACACCAGTACATAATATACAGTTCATTTTTCCTCACTATGTTTATATAATTCTTCATTTGTGGTTACATTTTGGTGTTTTCATATAGATATCATGTTTGAAATAAACAAACTCATACAACCTTGTCACTACTTTCCCACTAATATGGATTATTCATTTTGAGCAATATTATTGTGACCTCACAGATACACACACTCTCACAAGCATTTGATGTTCCACACATACAGACATATGCCTTTCCCTGAATATTTCTTTCAAGAGTAAGGTAGCTAGGAGGTTTTTCTAACCTTAGCACACTCACTTCTATAAAAGTAATTGCAATATTTAGTAAGCATCATAAAAAATGCTTGAGATCCCTGGTAGGCAAGAAGTGCAAATGAAAATAATAATATTAAACCACATTCTCTATATGGAAACAAATTTCTCTATATTCGCTATAATGGAAACAAATTTTACAATGTTTCAGTATCCAGAATTAATGACAACTCTTTTTAACATTATACTACAGTACTCATATCTTCTTATCAAGCAAATCACTATTGTGACGGTGCACTAAGAAAAACACAAAACCAAAGACAGATGAAAAAGATACTGAAGTTTAAATATGCATGTGCATATATATTGTAGTTAAAGTTCTGTGTGTATATGTATGTTACCTATACAAAATTAGCAGAAACAAGATTAACATCCAAAACTTGGAAGACAGCAATTCAAATGTTCTATACTATTATGATATAATAATATAATATGGTACAGCTATTAAAATGAGTAGGTTGTTTCTACTTCAATTAAACCACAGGGATGATTATTATGTAGTAGCGATAAAATAGACTGAGACGTAGATAGCTTGAGAAAGTGTTCAACAGAAAGAAAAAATGATCTCCATTTGCATGTAGACATGATTATAGGGAGAAATGAAGAAGGCTACAACATAAATACTTAAAATTTGTTCACCAGAAGGAGAAAGGAAGAGGGTGCATTGGGTATTAGGGATTATCAACTCTTTTTAATGCATCTTTGAGCACTCTTACAGGTATAGTTACTAACGTAATTTTTTAAAAGGAACTTGAATTAAAAATATAAAGCACAAAACAATCTGTATCTATATTAGAAAAGTTCTCTGAACTATCCTTTCTCTCGCCTCCTCAGGAATTAAAGTTCAGGCAATCAAAAGTGATACAGAGACTTCATCCTGAGGAGGTGGACCCTAACGGTCTACATGCTGGGCCTCCTCTCAAACCATAGAAATGACTCTAGGTTGTAAGGTGCAAGTTGTGCCTGCAGCCTTGTCACTGTGACAGACACAGTCTCTCTGGGCCTGCCTCAGTTTCCTCCTACTTGTAACGGAGACACGAATCCAAATCGGTAAAATCCTCCCCAATAGGATGTGACCCTGTGAAATTCACACACACTATTCCTGGGGTGTTCAAGCTACTCTGTCAAACTGGCTAATATTGCTCTCCAAGTAAACACATCCCCAAACAAATCTGAATTACTTCAATTAAAATTGGTTTGTACTCTTCAGGTAGACATGAGACTATGTTAAAATCAGTGTTCCCCCAGCCGTCACTATCACAGCCTATGGAGCCCAGTGCCACACTGAAGTCATGCTATCATTTGGGGAAAGAATTGCTGCTATTACACTGATAACAAAGGCCAATACCAGAATTTTCATATTATGATTCATGGCACGCCATACTAATAAGTTTTACCATAAAAAGCTTCCACTAGCAAATAAGTTTTGATCATAGCTGGGCATATCAATTTTACTGTTTTTGTCTACATTCCAAGTATCCTTGTCTTAATTCACAAGAACATTTATGGCACTGGTTGAATGACCCAAAAATATCACCAGGAACCAAGCATTTTATATTATTTCAAGCGACCACCCAAAGGTTAGTGTGGCCCCTCCTGTGTTCATAGGAATAACTACAATTGCATGTGTCACATGCAGTTACCTAAACAGTACCTCCGCAAGGAGTAGAAAGGATAAGGGCAAAGGCACTTTCTCTCTATCACACACCTCTCTCTATTCAGTTAAGCCTGATTTCCCCGGAAGTCTTCACACAATTTTTGTTTATATCTTATCAGTCAGGTCATACACTAAACACTAAACTAATACTTGGCAAAAGGGGATCGCCCTCTCCAGTGCTGCTAGGTAGGTCATTGCTACCTCAGTAAAACTGAGATATTACCGGCAAGGAAAAAAGAACGTGACTGCTGCAGAGCATCAACAGGATCTACCTCGTGGTGAAAGCACAGTTAAAAAATATTTCTATTTTGCAGGACCTCCCAGAGTCTTTCATGTCCTGATGAGCACTTTGAATTCCCAAGAGAAGAGTAATACAGTGGTTAACATTTCTTGATTAGGTTTGTCCATGGAAACATTTTTCAAAAACCATCTATTGAGATTTTTCTGAAACAGCAATGTAGAATTACTCCTATAAGGAGCTCTATTCTGTCATGTTTAAATGGAATGAGCTTTCGGGGAGAATCCAAACAAAGTTGGGGTCATGGTTATCTACATCCATAGGGATGACTTATGCTTCATAATTTTTTGAGTCTGTATGAAAATAGTCTAAAATTAAAATATATATTTTAAAAACTATTCTTACAGAAGCCAGAAAAAAGTACACTCAGTTTTTGGGTATAATACAAAAATCGTAAGCTACCATCAAAAACAAGGGAGTATGTAGACTTAAAAGCAACAGCAATGTCACTAAATTCATTCTTGTCCTGTCCACTATGCTTAGCATAAAAGAGAAAAAAGAAAAAAGAAATATTACCAACAGTTTTCACCAATTGTATCAAGGATATTACTTCATATCAATGTTGTGAGTGGGTTCCGAAGTATTAATAATAATCTTGCTTTATAATAATTCTTCCTTTACATACAATGCCACAGACTCTAAATTCTGAAGTTGTTACACAAGTCTATTAAGTTTTTAAATTACATTTGTCTGTATTACAATGTACATATTTTTTCTCTGTGGCGATAGCTGCTCCAGACCCTTTCTCCAACCACCAGGCATGTCAGCATCCCATCAGCCCACTGCGGACTGTGTTTCCCTACCGGTTTCATCATTCCCATTGAAATTTGCTCAGAGGGACACACAGAGCCTCCCAGAACTCCTCAGATTTTTTTCTATCTGCTTCCTGTATGCTCTGCACATCACATAAGAAAACTCAGCTCGCAGGTGGTGTGATTCATCTTGGACACCCACATATTCTATGCTTCTGCAATTGTGATTTGTAAAAAATTACCACTTTAAAGAAAATAAGTTGAACCTGTTGGCTTTTCTAGACTCTGTCCTTCCCACTGTCTAGAAAAATAGACTGGCACAAAAACACCATTGTGTAACTGCTCACCTGTTCCACACTGATAGCGATAAATCCCTCAGAATGCAGCAAGTCTAGGAAATAAACTCCACCTGAGAGATTGCAGAGATTGCATGTCAAGAAAACAGATAAACCTTACCCTAGAGACAGAACAAAGGAACAGAGCGGGAGTTCCTCAGCTGTTTGTTGTTGGTGAAATGGCTCACACATCCGACTCCTTGAGACCTGCTTTAAAATGACTACTTGGTGAGTATCAGTTTATCCTGAGGGCCACAGCTAAGGGCTTGCAGGTGCCCCCTGCAGCAGGTAGTCCTGGAGACTGGAGAGCTTGCCCAGCTTTTTCTAGGCAGAGGTGTGATGCATATTCTTCTGCTTGGTGACAGAAGAGGCATCTTAAGCTTGATCCCACTGGATTTCAATTACACTTGATAATCACATGTTGCTTTAGGCTCCCTATCCCTAATTTTCCAGTAACCAAAGGGAAAAGCAATTTAGTTATAATGCATTTTTGTGAGAAATGCATTCTCAGTTAGAATGACAGGGTCAAGCAGAAATTCATGAAATCCTTAGAGGTCCTCTATGAACTATTTTTTCCTTATTGATAGAGTTTTGGCAACACATAAAATGAGAAGGATTCCCGGGCCAGCTGTGCCAGCCCCACCCCGAGGGTGTGCTGACATGGTAACTGAGACTGGGTGTGGCCATGCACCTCTGTAATCCCAGCTCTTGGGAGGCTGTAAACAGGTGGATTGCAATGAATCCAACCTAGTAGTGAGACCCTGATCACCCTGGAGACCCTTCCCTAAAACAAAAAAAGAAAAACAGAAGCATTGTGTTCCTAATATATGTACATATATTATATTATACATATATTATATTAATATATGTATATCATACATATATTATTATACATATATGGATATATATACATACATATATATGTATATATATATACATTCCTTTCCCAAGGAAGATGGGAAGAGCTATGCGATCTGGAGAGTGATCGCTATCCATCAAAGGTCTTTACATTTTTAAGGCCAATATGCAAATTTAAAAACTAACCTTCATGAATATTCAGGAGCATCAAAAATTGTAGAATTAGTTCAGTTCTTACTGCCTAATATGTGGGAAAGAGTTGCATAGATTTTTCAGTATTTAAGAGATCTGACCTAAAAAGCCGGGCGTGGTGGCTCACGCCTATAATCCCGGCACTTGGGAGGCTGAGGCAGGAGGATTGGTGCGAGTTCAAGACCAGCTTGCGCTACAAAAGTGAGCTCAAGGCCAGCCTCAACTGCATAGTAAGACCCTGTCTCAAAAAGACAAAAAAAAAAAAAAAAAAAGACATCTGACCTAGAGACTAGATCAGTGGGTATTATAGCTACAGTCATAATAACAGATGAACAGGAAACAATTATACCATTAACATATATGAGTTTACTATCTTGCTATCTACTGAAGGAACTTCTTGGAAATAAAAGTAAGTAATTAGGATATAGAAAGTATGCCTGGAGAACATTTCAATTATGGATGAAAATATCTTTCTTCAACTCTGAAATAAATTCCCAGGGGTTGGTTGGCTTGGGGGAAAACTATTTTGATCCAAATCCTTCAGTGTTTGAAATAATGATATGGGTTTCCATAACCAGTGGTATTCTGAGACTAGTTTGTACTGGCTAGAGAGTCCACTGCTAAGTACTGCAGGATTTTGCACACTGTCACTGTTAGTAGCTTTCAATTTGCCACACTGGGAATATTTACACCGTGGAAAGTGGCAACGACTATGAACAGTCGCTTTTTTTTTTATCTTGAGAGCCAGTTGACCATCACTGTCCTTAGGGTGAAAGGACAGAACAGATAAGAAAATTGAGATACTATATTTTTTTCTTTCCTAAAATAGCGAGACTGGAAAATAGAAAAAATAAAATAAATACATTCATGAAAATGAAGTCCTGTTGTTAATTTACTATGATTCTTCATCCTAGAAGAAACCTTTCCAAGTGATAACTTCATATCCTTTCCAGATGATACGAATGAAAAGACTCCTTTTTTCTTCTAACTGAGGGTGAGAGAAGAGAAGGAATTCTGCCACGCACATGAATTAGAAAGCTACTGAATATCAATAACGTGGAAAAGGAAGTCAAGAGAACTATTATGAATAAGGACATGAAAGAGAAATGAATCTTTTTCAAATATTTAATATAGGTCACCAGAATCTGGAGTCACACACACGGAAATGTTAATTCAATTCCATTTGACAAACATTTACAAACAATAAGTGTTTGTTGCATTGAAATGCTAACATTTATCCCTTGTGATATTTCTCTGCAAAAATTAGAAATTATCCTTAGACGATAAACTAAATTCAATCCTGAGATGAATGTTAACTTCCTAACAAATACCATCATCAAATATTTATGTCTTGTCTTATTTCAAGACAGCTTTCATTGAATTACTTAGCAACTTAGACAAAGTAATGCAGAGGCTCAACCACATTTAAATGGTACAAGAAAATGAAAAGCAAGAAACACTTTCCTAAAAGTTATTTCATCTTAGTGGGCAACTATGGATATCTATGACACACAGTTGCATTTTTTTCACTACTTGGTAGTGTCTCCTTTTAAAAGAGGCACTGTAACCATACCAGCAGTAAAACCACATCTGCGCCTGATTTCTGAGTGTCCTCTGTAGAAGGAGTTGACAGTGTCCTAGTGCTCCACAAGGACATGTGCCCCTGCATGTATCCTGTTCACTAGGGCTGGTTCTAGGAAGGACATTTCCTTTACTCATTCATAATTAAACTTTCCTTGGAAATTGTTATAAAAGGTCTACTTCTTTTGATTTTGAACTTGTACCTGGAAGAATAAAAATCTGACTCCTGACCCCCACCTGCCCACATGGGAATAAATCTAACATAAAGAAAAGCATGGCTGAAAGACACAGAAAAGTTAAATCCTGCTGGCATTCTTTAAGCCCCTTAAGCTACTCCAAGAGTTATCCATAACATGAAGTAAAACATTGCTTTTATTTATTTATTATAGCATAGTTAATTTTGCTTACCACCCAAGAATCCCAGCACACTGTTTACAGTTATTTAAACTACATCTTATACTATGATTACCAGAATCACTGATTTCTATAAGTACCAAATGTATGTGTTTAACTGGGCCTATACATATTATTTGCTTTGACTAAAAAATGTCGGTAGATATAATCTAATCTGTAGTTAAAGTGAGCTTGCCTTCTTGGGCTTTGGCTGTGGCCATCACAAAAGCATGCCCAGCTACCCTGCTCATCAAAGAAAGGTGAAAAAAGGTGAAGAGTAAACCCCAATATCCCTTCCTCCAAAGTATGAGGAAAAAGCACACTGTTCAAGTTGCAGACCCTTGAAAATAAATAATTGTTGTTTCAACCATTCTATTCAAGAGAATATTCCTTCCATTTCTTGAGAAAGAAGAAGTTATTGTCCATTTTGCAGAAAATATTTAGGGTTTGCATGAATCATGCTTGCACAGAAAGCTAAGAAGGAAAGGTGATCCCCACCAGAGATCACAAACTCTGATGCCCACCTTGGCCAAACAGATAAGAAAACAGAATTCATACAATATATAGCACAGCACAGATATTGCTTCAGCTGCTTTACATGGGTCAGTTCTCTTCATTGACATATGACTGAGTTACTACAGTAACTACTGGAAATGGCTAATGTTATTTTTACTACTTCACTGGGTAAAAATGAGATACAGAAAAGTAATTTGCCCATGTCACATAGCTCATTAGTGATAAAATTAGGTTCTGAATCTGAGTTTTCTGTACCTCATTGTACCTACAGTAGGTAAGCTAGACTTTAAATACACACACACACACACACACACACACACACACACATACACACACAGGAGAAAGTGTCAGGGAGTGTGTACTGCTTCATAAATTTGGGCACAATTATGTTCAGCTAATTGTTACAGTATAAAATTATAAGCCTAACATTTTGAAAAGTGCCAAATATATATATATATATATATATATATATATTTATATATATATATGTATCTTGGGGAAATATATTTTAAATAAATGCTTCATTAACACCATTAAGTTCAACTCTATGCAGAACATATTCAAAACACACTTAAAGATAAATCTGGTTGTGACTCCTTCTTGTGTACCCACGGCTTCAGGTTGAGCATCTGAGTCCCGCCCAGGTGGCAAGCACCTGGCACCTGTGTCTTGAGAGCTTTCCTAATGTTCTTTAAGTTATGGCAAAAGCTTTGTGATAATAAAAGGCAAAGAAACAATGCTTCCACATCCCTTTCCACTGTCACCACATTCTCAAAGATCTGCTTTGTGAGTATTTGAAGTCAAGATGGCTTCCTAATTTTCTCGGATCCTGAGCTTTGGGACTAGTCCTCCCTGTATCTGGACCATCCTTTCCTCCTTCCTCTTCAGTAGATATCAGTCAGGCATCTTCCTTCAAGAAGACTCTGCCAATATTCCAAACTAAGTAACCCACCCAAGTGCTCTTGGAGCGCCATATACTTCTCTTACCAAACAGGAAACTTCACCTGTTTTCTAATCTGAGTGCATTTGTCAGGAGGCTAGGATCTCAGAGGCATAAGGAGTGCTGCTGTATTCACTTCCTTTTTTGTTTTGAACTGTGTGTGTGTGTGTGTGTGTGTGACAGAGAGAGAGAGAGAGAGAGAGAGACCAGGGTTCGAACTCGTGACCTTACACTTGCTAGGCTGGCACTTGTGCCATGGAGCTATCTCCCCAGCTCCTCTATTCACAGTTCCTAATACATTGGTGATATTATGAAAATATTTGCTACATGAGGGAAGGCATTCACAAGCAAAAAAGTCTGTGTGGCCTTACCAAGGTTAATTGCATTTGTTTTTCTATTGTAGAACATGTATGCACATGCATGTGCACATGTGCATGCACGCATGCACACACACACACACACACACACACACACACACAAAGTACCTAGATAAAGCAAGAGCACGATCAACTCTTTCTTCAAGGCCTAATGTCCCCAGGGCTTTCCAGGTCATCCAGAATTTGAATGCATCTGGTCTTCTGCTACATTGTATAGACTTGTCTCCTGTATCATAGCTGACATCATAGAATTTATCCTGTTGGAAGAGGTATGATGCCTTGGCTGAGTAGCATTTCTTAAGAAGATCCTTTGGGAAAAGAAAAAAACACAAAGATAAGACTGCTTATTTTTTTCACAATGCATTAAACTTTGAAAACACACACAAATAAAATCTATGGGTTTGGTACTATCTTACCTGTGCAACAAGTATGCTCCAGGGCCAGAGAGATAGCTCAGCTACATAAGCACCTGCCTTGTAAGCACAAGGTCTCAAGTTTGACCCCTGGTACCACAAAAAAAAAAAAAAAAAAAAAAAAAAAAAAAAAAAAAAACAGAAAGTATGCCCCACTGCATGGCTGTCCCATGCTGGACACATTTGGCATCCTTTAACTTTAGGCACGGATCACACACTGTGCTTCAAAACATAAAATTAGAAAGCCCCAGAGGTGGTAATGCCTCAGCCCATCTTCACACCCACTGAAGATTGTGGAAAGTGAAGACAACAGCCTGTTTTCTGTGACATCAAAGTGATATCACCCAGTTTCTCCAGAGGAATGAACTCACTGGAAGCTACACGGTCAGAAAAACCCAACATATTGAACATATTTTATTCAATTTCATAGACATAAAACTAAGCTTTTCCAATTCATATCCACAATGAAAGGCTGTATGTGACAGTATCTTAGCAATTAGACACACAAGGAAAGAGGAGTAGAAGAGTAAACAAGAGCTGACCAGACCTCCCAGTTACAAAACATAAACGCCCACATCCTACAAGTCTTTCTTTTTTTTTTTTTTAACATCAGTTTTATTTGCAACCAACTGCCATTCACATTTATGAAATAATGATTTCTCATGAAGAAGTCAGTGACAGCTTACTAAATCACCATTCCATGATGTTCACCTTGATCCCAAACTACTGTTTTAAGCCCTGTGGCCTGCAGCGACATCAAGTGTCTGCACAGGTCTAAGCTCCTAACTGGTCATTTACAACCCTGCAACCTCCTGGTCGCCTTATGTCCTAGAAAATATTGATCAGAACCTTCTGCCACCCCAGTGTTCTCAACCTAGTCAATGTCACTTAATCACTAGATCCCTTCCCATTTATATCTTTACTGACATTAGTTGCTTGACGTTTGTCTCTTTTTAACACTGCTGGCACAGAGTAACTCCACCAAGTTATAAGAACAGTGTCCCCAAGGCCATAGTTGACTCCCATTCCACTTATGTGTGGTATGAATAGAAAAGCCAGATACACAAACTTCTTGCTTAGAGCATCTTCAAGACTTTAAGCAATATAAGACTCTCAGTACTATATAAGAAGTTATGCCCTGATAGACATAGGAAAACTGGAGAGTATTTCCTTCTAATAAGAGACTATATTAGCTATGGTTCATTAGATTTATTTTCTTGCAGTTAAAGAGTGAAAAGAAAATCTCAGGGTATCCCATTCCAAATGATAGACAAATTTCTCATTTTAACAACAGCACACTGTCTTCTGTGGACATTGATCTTAACCTAAATATGCTTGATTACTAAAACCTATGATTTTATGTAGTATAAAACATTATTGACACAATGCAATGAGAAAGTACAAAGTTATACTCCCCTAGGATTCACAATACATTGAACATACAATAATAATAAAAAGAATACTAGTAAACCTACGGCTTGGTTATGGCGCATATTCTTGTAGACACAAAACAGATTGCTCTGATCTAAGCATTAAGATAGAAAAGCGCCCTTACTTTTCAAGCTCCTCTTTATTTTGTCAGCAGCCTTCTAGCTTCTCATAGCTACCACCACCACTCCATCTCTCTACGTTTCATAGGTCAGATCATTTTGTTATTGTTTCCATGGCAACTATACTCCAGACACACATTACAACACTAACTAAAGGCCACTGCATATATTTTAAGGACAACACACACTCACAACACAGGTGCACAAGCATGTGTATTTGTACCGTGATTATAAAAATTCACTTTCATCAACCATGAAAGATATTTCTTTGAAAAATATCCTCTAAGTAAATGAACTTTGTACATAGCTCCATCAAGCTTCACGGGCTTGCATTAATGATTGAGATGGAAGGGGAACACATACATTATCAAAGACAAATTGCACAATCAAGGGAAAACGGTCAAGAAAGCACACAACGGAATGAGTGATTGTCTTGCAGTAACGACACGGTTAATTTCATCACACTGAAAAATTCTCCTGCACTGGAAAAGTTTCATAAAGAATAAGTGGAGGCTTGGGATTTACTTTATCAAAAATAAATGAAAACTTTCCCCCAAAAGTTCCTGCTTTGCATTTTAGTTTATATCCTCATATTAAAATGGAAGAGAAGTCCTTTACTTCCAGTGTACATATCAACTAAGAAAAGAGACTCAGACCTCCAGAAAAAACTAAATACAAGGATAAGTATAGTGAAAGTTAGCACTTTTTAAAAAAAATTAATTACTTATTATTGTGCTAGCAAAAAGAAAGATTATGTTTAAATTGCTCAACTTCATACCCTTAATTCTGGAAGGACAATAAATAGCAGTTATAGGAATTCTGACAATCGATACCCAGTGAGGGTGCCAATTGCTTTATATGGTACTATTAAGTCAGACTACTTGCAAGGATTAGAAGACAGCATATTAGGCCTTGCCCGGTGGCAAGTGAAAGAAGATTAAGCAAATCAGAAATTCTCATAGATCTTGCACACACATTTAAAACTAGCTATTGATAATCTTCAGGCACAGCTGGATAAGGATTAAGTGATATCATCATTATAGATCTGTCGTTTCCTCTTATTCTAATGTCTCCCATATTGACCTCCCTCCCTAAGCCAGAAGCTGTGGAACTGGGGCTTCAAAGGGAGATCAGGGAATGTGGAGAAAGACTCAGGAAAGAGATAGAAAATGGAGACCACATAGCTTCCACTAAGGAAGACGCTGCCAGAAACCCTCTCCTCAAACTCTGGCCAGGCTTCTTCAAGCCCTCTCAGCCTCTATGCTGGCCTGCACCAAGTGAAGGCTGCAGGGCCATGTGTACCAAGAGTCTTCCAGAGTCAGTTTAGAATAAAGCCCCCAAGTGGACATGGGATCATTTTCGGTACCTAACCAAATATTCATCCCTACTCTTTGGTATCTGACAACCCTAGTCCACCCTCAGCAAAAATTCTGCTGAGTCTATTTAATTGATCTCTTGCTTTTAGTACTAATGTTCTCTTAATATGTATCCATTGACTAACCCCCATCCCTCTTTTCTTCCCGAAGCTCCACACTGTGCTTGGAATTCAGCCACATTCCAAGCTTAAGTGCCTTTCCTCCATTGCAATAATACCTGCCCACATTCTCTTCTTCCTACTTCATTGTCGAGCTCTGGTTTTCTTTAACATTACTCAGAAAGAAAGAGACTCTTGGCCTCCGACCCCCATCTCTTATCTGAACCTTCTGCTGACCACAGTAACTGGCAAGAAAGTATGGGAATTATAGCATGCAGAAGTCAGGCAAAGAAAGTGGAAAACAATTATTTATACTCAAAGAAAACAAGCAATGACAAGCATTTGACATGAGTACAGAAACTGTGCAGTTTCCCGTAGTTTTCGCAATGTGTTCACAACATTTAACCTGACTAATAATACCAATCACAAGAACTGCCACGTATCTGGCTCATACTATTTGTTGAGAACTGTTTTGTATGAATTCATTTAAATCTCACAGTAATCCAATGAGGTAATTAATTTTGTCGGTCCTATTGTACATGCTTTGCAGCATGAGGTTCAGTTAATTGCCTAAGGTCACACAGCTGCCAAGTGGTAGGGCTTCCAGCCCAGGCTGCTCGGATTTGGGACTGGAACTCTTCATCTACTACACTCCAGTGCATTAGCAGTGGGTGTGCAAATACATGAGGAGAGTGCTTGTGTTACTCTGGAGGCATTTGAGGATCTCATAAAAGTATATATATAACATATCACTGAATCAGTAGGTGATATTACCCTTGACAAGACTAGCTAAGCACTAGGCTATCATAGCTGCAGTAGTCTCTTTCTCAGGAGTTGGTGACCAACTACATGGCCTGCTTTAGGGAAGCATTCCCTATGCCACAAAGCCTTTTTTTTTTTTTTTTTTTTTTTTTTTTTTTTTTTTTTTTTTTGTCTTTTTAAGACAGAGTCTCACTATGCAGTTCAGACTGGCCTTGCGCTCACTTTTGTAGCCCAGGCTGGTCTCGAACTCACACCGATCCTCCTGCCTCAGCCTCCCAAGTGCTGGGATTACAGGCGTGCGCCGCTGCCACAAAGGTTTTGATATGCCTCATTATTTGCAAACAAATGCTGCAAACAACTCTTCCCATTTGCGTTTTCCCACATTCTGTCCCATGTCATCATTAATTACACACAATAAACTTCTCTAAAAGACGTAGGAAATGGACACATCAGTCATCTTTGCAGTAATGACTTCTTTGCAAAGCATGTATGAGCTTCTATTTTATAATAAATACTATGACTCCAGAAGCCTTGGCTTAGAGTCTCAGCACAGTGCTCAGTGCTGACATCAGTTGAGTGAGTGCACAGAATCACATTTAGGCTATGGCAGAAGAAAGATTTAGCTGTAATCTAGAATATAAAAGTGAGCACTGAAAACATTTGTGCCCGGATATTAGTTATTTATTTATTGAGCAAGTGTTTTGAGTGATTTAGTGTATGCCAAAAGCTATGCAAGACCCCGGGGATATGTGGTGGCATATAAGAAAGTCGTTCTTCCTGTGAAGTTTCAAACAGGTACAAGGGATAGAAAGTCAAGAGAATTAGAGACTGGGGCTAGGACAGGAAAAGAGCAAGGTGCTTCAGAGCACAGAGAAGGTCACCTTTTCCTTCTTATGTGTTATATCGGGCTTTTCCGAAAAAAAAAAAAAAAAAAAAACAACTGTCAGCTGACAGCTGAAAGATGAGAAGCAGCCAGATCAGAGGAGAGAGAACAGAATTCATTCTGACTAGGGCTAATTAATGAGGCAGCGTGTAGTTAGAGAGAGCAGAACTTGAAAGGTAAAAGGTAGCCAAGTCACTAGGACTCTTAAATGCCAGGAGAGGAATGATTTGCTATGAAATTTTCATAGGCACATATGGATATTACAACTAACCCTTCTTACTGATCTGGCAGAGCAAAGTGAGACTCAGCAGATGCGGAGCCTGCATTTGATTTAATCACTTGGTGTCAGAACTCAAAGAAAGTCATTTAACATCCTGGGCTGCATTTTTCTCATTGACCTAATGCAAATGATGCTTGTCCCACATGCCATCCAAATCTTGTGAAAATCTAATGATCTCCCATTAACTAGGTACATTTTAGTCTTTGGCCCAAATCCTACCACCATTGTTCTCGTACTCCTATGAGTCCTAGCCAGTCCCAGATGTAAGCGCCCTTTATTTCTGTGCTTTACTCATCCCCAGGCAAGCTACAGAGTGGAACAGCATCGCTCAAGTCCTTACTGCTTAAAGAATCAACATCATAACCCTCACTCACCACACCTTTCTAATGTCCTGTATTTGCCTGAGAGATAAAAGTGAGCCAAATTGAGAGATTACAGTAAGAGTTCTGTAAGAAGTTTTACAGCAATAGGAGGAGATATCTCTGGTCTTCACCTTCCAAATGGAGCTGAGCCTGATTTTACTTAAATTCCCATTCTTGATACTGTTTTAAATATCCTGTCTTTTTACAAGTGTAGGCTTGGTAAGCCACTAAAGTCTTGCACAAAATAATCGTATGCCAGGGAAGAAAAATAGGATAGGAGGATAGGAGGAGAAATTAAAATATCAAGAATGGTATGGACAATACAGGGCTATTATTCCAAGGGGATGCTTCCAGTGCTAAAGTGTAGGTCAATTTAAGGCATCTATACACCCAGGTGTGTTTGCAGCCTACAAAACATGAGCACAGTTCGGTGATGCTGATCTAATACTAAGCATCTTACACCAGCAGACCACCTTTAGAAATCATATATATATACATTATATATATATATATATATAT